>APFE030985508.1:0-10537 GCA_000404065.3 Pinus taeda
TTCAAAAATTCACACACTAGAAAATTAAAAGTCAAAAAATAGGTCTTTAAAAAAAAAGGTGTGATGCAGAATACTCACTTTTTAAAATCAGCATGAAAATCACTACCATTCTAAAACTTGATTTCATCCTTGAACATGAAAAAAAATTAAAGTTCCAAAAACCATGTTCTAAAAAAACATGTGTATTCTGCATCACCACTTTTGAAAATCGGGTCATTTTTTTGCTATCTCTACGAAACGGGTAACAGTATCAGTTCCCGTTTCAAAGTTTACATTGTTTGATGTTGTCTTACTATCTTAGGTGGAGGCAAGTTCACAATGATAGCAATCTTAGTAGGGTCAACCATTATTCCTTTCTTATAGACAATATGTCCCAACAATACTCTAAAAGGTACACAAAGTATGCACTTATTTAGGTTCAAAGATATATCATATTGTCTACATGTGTCAAGCATAAGTCTTAAACTTCCAACATGTTTGCTCAACAATCCAAAAATTATCCAATCGTCAAAATATTCCTCTAAATACTTGTGGATGTATTCCTTAAAAGTTGCAACAACCACCCTAGAAAATATAGTAGGGCCATTTTTTAATCCAAAAGGCATCACTATTATTGATATGAACCCCATTTTGTAGTAAATACAATCTTATCCCAATATTCAGGTGAAATTATAATCATATGATAACCTGAGAACCCATCTGTAAATGAGTAATCTTCTTGACCTCCAACATTCTCTAGCACTTGATATGTGAAAGGGGTAGGGAAGGGATCATGTAAACATGCATCATTCAACTTTCACAGATCAACGTAGATCCTAATTTCTCCTTAAGTCTTCTTCTCTTGCATCACCATAGGACTCACCCATTTTGATTCTTCTACAGATTTAATCATTCCTCCTAGTATCATCTTATCAAGCTCTACTTTCACTTTCTCCTTATACTTTGGGTTTAGCCTGTAAGGTATTTGTTTGACCAGCTTCGCATCAAGCTTAAGGGGAATCTTCATGATCACTAGTTCTCCTATTATATCCTTCATCTCTGAAAACTCGGTGGGAAACATTTCTTGATATTTATGAAGTAACTCTGTAACTTCACTAACTATCTCCTAATCCCAGCAATCTCCTATTGTTGCAAACTTGGGTTCCTTCTTTGATCCTATATTCACCTTCTTGGTCTTTAATGGCTTTGTTATGTTTGGCATCCCTAGCTCAGGTCCAGTTACTTCACAATATCCTTCTAACTCTTCTATGTCAATTTTGCGAGGATATTCTTCTTCATCTATAGTAAGGTTATAGCACTCCAATGCATTTTCTATTTGCGCAACCCAATTAGGTTGCTGCCATGTCAATGGGGTTACATTCTCAAAGATCCTCTTCTTGACTGTCTGAAGGGCCAAATATATGTATGGAAAATTGTCCTCATGGTTGAATGTTAATATGAAGCCATCAAGCATGTATTCCCAATTCACAGTACCATGTCAAAGCTTTGTTTTTAGGTACCAGTTCTTAGGGATTGTCTCTAATGTATGAATGAATCCATGTACCCATTCTTTCAGTGGAATCTCCTTCCATGCTATATTGCATAGCTAGATATGTTTCCTAGGATTAGTTTCACCATCATATTTTATCTCCATATCTGTATTTATCTCTCCAAAACTTATCCCTATCAATCCTTTACATTTCTGCCAACCTCCTATATTCTTCTTTTGTGGATTCCACCATCTAGTAGGGGTAGCTTTCAAGGCTATATCCAAGGCTGACAACCTTTGATTTTCTAGAACTTGTTCTTCATAATAATTTAGAAAATGATTTAAATCATCTAAGCCATCATAAGAAGGTAGGTTACATACCTCAGATATCATACAATAAACTAATTTGGTAATTCTTGCACAACACCTTGTGGATACTTCATGTAGCCTATTCTGCTAGTTCTCCAGCTCTTCTTCTAAGTCTGAGGTAAAAGAACTATCATGCTCCCAAATCAACCTAACCTCTACAGTAGGGTTAACACAATCTTGTCCTTTCACTACCATTTTATAGATATTGTCTATGTCAACTACACAGTATTCTTCTTTGATGGGTTTTGTATATCTTACTCCTTCTGATGGATCCAAGGGAACAAGTACTCTAATATTGTTTCCTTTAAATATCATCTATCTCTTCTTCAAGTTAATTATAGCCATGTTGTCAAATTTTGATTCGTTCCAATCAATGTAGGATAAGGGTTACTATCATTAACGATCTCTATTACTTCAAAATTAGCGGTAGTGTGAACTCCTTCAATATCCACAGTGACACATGGTAGTATTCCCATAGGGAATATCTTTTGCTAATTTTCCATATTCAACTAAATAGGTGACCACTATAGCTTCAGCTTATCCATTAATTCCCATGTCAACTTCATCAAGAAATTAGCATTAGATCTCAGATCCAAAATAATTTGATCCATATCATATGCTCCTCTCTGCACACTAAGCCTCATCTCCTTTCTGATTCTCTTCTGGCGATGCAAATTATTGACTACACGCATCTCACTTCACAGTGTTCCTTTGGATGCACATGAATCCATCAACTCTTGACACCCTTCTACAACCTTTTGATCTCTTGACCATTTCATACAAGTCTACAGAAAAGACTTTAAAATACGTACTTGATTTTACGAATCCTAGTCTTGTGTCGAATCTTGATTCTCTGTCAGAGCTCGGTTCTATATCGAAGTTGGTGACATGTCACAATACTTTTCTAATTGGGCTTTGGTTGTGCACTAGAGGTTGAAGCTCCAACATCCATAAAAATTCTCTTTCCTTCCATAAATAGTTCTTTTTCTTTCTTAATATCAAAAATAGGAAATTTCTCAGTAGTCTTTTTGACCCATGCACTTTCAGATTATTTTTTTCATCTACTTTATCACTACTAGTCACAACTCCACTTCCAGTGACAATACTAATTCAAGGTTCATCGGTCGTCCTTTCAGCAGTCATCATTTGAATATTATGTGTCAATTGTTGCTTTTTTTTTCTTGCATCTTCGCCATAAGTACAGGACACTCTTCAATTACATGGTCAAAGAATTTACAATACTTACATGTCGTTGTAGGGTTCTGGTAGTCCCTCGTAAAATGACATGGCTAGCCGCAGTTATAGAAAATGGTATTTCCACGTGCTCGACCAGGTCCACCACCTCGACCTCTTCCTTAGTAACATCATCAACCACTATGTTGTCAATTTTCCTCATGTTTGTGCTCTTATGCTTGCATTTTATAAGAGTTAGCACCGTACTCCATCATTAGTTCATAGGCCCGACAATTATTCTCATTGTGTCCTAATGATTTACAAAATTTGCAGTATAGATTCCTTGGGGTCTGTACATATTTCTATAAAAAGTAACAGTCTTCTAAACGATGTTGGCCTCTTGTCTTAAATATTTCGCACCACAGGCTGAATCCTACATTCCAGGGATTCAGTGCCCCACCAACCATGTAATCCCTAAAGATAGGGCACTGGTCTTTAGAATGGCCCTCTGATCTTCACTTCGTACACCATTCTTCTGTAAATTCTTTGTTTTTCTTGATTTCTTGTATCTGTAGGGTTAGTTTCGCCACCAGATTCTGAATATGTTGCATGCCTGCATTAGTATCTCCTATAGGTGAATCTTCCAATTTCATTGCAATATGTAGAGCTTTGACTTGACTTTCTATCTTTTGTTGCATCAATGGAAATCTGATATGCGGTAGTAGCGCAGCTATAAAAAAATATTGATTTTGTTGCGGAGCTATATTGAAGCTTACTTGATCCAATAACACCTTAAATCTCTGATTAAACTCCCAAGCAGACTCAGTAGGTTTCTATTTGATCTCTTTCAACTCGATGATACACTGCGACTTGGACTTTGGTTTCTTAAACTCTCTTATCAGTGTTGTTTTAATATATGCTAATGTTCTGTTCTCATTATTTTAATACTTCATATACCATGTCAATGTTCTATCTCGGAGCATCATAATGAGTTGCGGTTTCTTTATATTCTCTTCATTGATCTACTTCATTGTCCATACAACTCCACATAAAAACCAAAATTAGATGAGGAGGGCCAAGACTTGTCTACAAGAAAAGAAGCAGAGGACACAGAAGAAGGCACAGACCTAAGCACAACTTCCACCCAGCTGAAAAGGCCGTGCGTCATAGAGAGATCGGGTCCACGAAAAAAGGTCAAGGCATCCAAATTGGCCATCAACCCAATCATGTTAATGGAAGGAAACTTTTGCAACATCGGTAACACAGTTTGCGAGGTCATCAAGGAAGTGCTCCAGGAAGCCATGTCAGAGCAGTAGTTTGTGTTGGGGTCCCTAAGGGTGCAGCTGCAGGAACTATAGGTGCAGCCCCCACAGGAAGGAACCGTAGCCACCTATGGTGCAGTAGGCACATCAGCAGTGGAGCAACTGCTATGTGAAAAGATGGCCAACACCATAGTGCTAATGAAAGGAGTGCTAACAACAGAAATGAGGATGACAGAGCCACGATGAGCAGGATCAAGGGACTTGGCCTTAATTTGGCTGCCCTTCCACGAGACACATTGTACCAACTGCAGCAGAGCTTCACACCAGGGAGGATCGCGCAATTCAAGTGATGAGTGAGCAAAAGATCAACATTGAACAGCTCAGCCTGCAGCGTGATGAACTGGTGTCACGGAACCAACAGATAGTGAAGACAGTTGATGAAGCATGCCAGTGAGTCCCAGAGTTTTCCATCACCACAGTCCTACCAATAGAGATGCAGATCCATTGTCTGGCAAGTGGAGTCTGAAGCGCACACAAGGAAACAATGTGAGTGTAGCTAGAGCTGAACCTCTAGATTGTTGAGTTATGGCTAAAGGTGTAGCCTTACACTCCTCCAAAAGATAGAGAGAAACATGTTAGTGCTATTCAAACAGGACTGGAAGAAATTGGACGAGCTGTACAGGACTGTACTGGTATGTTGGACAAGGCCTTTGACATCCTCACATACTTGTAGGAGGACCCCAACATACAGCACCTGGAAATAGGGGCGTGCAAGCTTTAGGAGCACTATAATAAAGTAAGGGGAATTGCATAGACTGTTGTCCTCACCCAATGGCTAGCAAAGATGTAGCAAGAAAGGGCACTGAAAGAGAAGGTGGATGCCACAAGACAGAATGAGGCACTTCTCAAAGCATGCGTCTAGCCATGGATTGATGAATTCTTCACCATTACAGTAGATATTGAGGGCAAGATCGTACAGATGCGGGCACTCTACGCGCTAAGGTAGGCAACTGATCCTCACAAAGAAGCATCGAAAGAGCACAAGCCGCAGGTCCAGCAAACCCCACAACAATGTGCCACAGACCTTCAAGTAGTATGGGACCAGTTGGAGGGGCTTCACGCTAATATCACCACACCAACAGAGTGACTCGAGACAAGTCACGATGATTGTGTTGGGGGCTTGTTGGCCATGGAATCCCCCCACAACATGTTTTGGGGCTCAAAGCCTAAGTTTTGGTAAAATGTATTGTAAGACTCCGCAAATTGCGAGCGCGGAGCGCGAAGTATAGGATAAGTCAGAGGTTTGTCCACCCTAAATTACTGTAGTGTAATGTAAAGTCATGTCGGCCCACCCATGGTTCACGGACCATGGGATTGTATAAACAAAGTGAGGCTTTAAGTTGTAAAGATAGCGAAGAAGAGAGATGAATACGAATGGTTCGAGCATAGAGTAAGAGTCTAAGTGTATTGGGTCATAGTAGTAGGAAGAGGCTCTGCAGCTAAGTGCACAGAGGCCTAGTAGAGTTTGTAGCTGAGTGTGCGGACCCCTGCAGCTGAGTGCACAAGGTGGTGTCGAGTCTGTAATCTTGATCGAAGGATAATAAAGAGAAGTTGATTCCTATTTCTATGTATCTGCTTGTGCATTGCCTTCTTTACATTTATACTGTTTTATTTATCGTGTGCACTGATATGATTGTTGCATATACTGTAGTAATCACTAGTCTTACACAAATAGGTTAAGTAATCAAGTAATAAAAGATTAAATAGCAAGGGGCTTGGGTATAATACAGGTTGCGCCCCGAGTAGGGTTATGCGGAAGCAGCGTTACAGGTTTTGAAGGAATAACCAGTGCACGTAGCAAAGTGTGCACAGGGTCAAACCGTGGAACTTCAAAAGCTCATCAGATATCCCCAGGGTGAAAAAACCTGGTTCTAGCACCCTCCCATACTACTTCGAGTGAGACCTCAGTCTACGCTCTGCAGACTGTTGCCAAAAGGGCCAGTATTATTAGGATTTGCTTGGCTAAATCACATATGAACCTAGGTCAGGCCCATACAACCCAACAGGATCCTCTAATCTAGTTATTTTGAAAACGAGAAGCTTAATATCATCAACCATACTTATTCTTGGAGGGTGATGGGGATTAGTAAGGGGAGGGGGATGGGGGTGGGCAAAACGGGGGAGGGATTGGGGGAAATCCAAAAACCTCCTGGCTATTATTGGATTCTGGCTTCTATGAACTCTCTTGCTGGGAGGGTGAATACCACGAATTTACCTGGGGGTTATTAGGGTGCCTTTCTTCTCTTTCACTTTCAAATCCACCCAAAAGAGGACTATAATCAATCTCTACAAAGGTATTTGGGTCTTTTCCATGAGATCTCTTTCTGGTATCCACTCTATATCTCTTTCCACTTTGTGTTACTCTGATCTCTTGCTTAGATTTATTCTCTCTTCTTCCAAACATAAGTAAACTAGTAATTTGATTCCATCGTAAAACTCCCTTTTCACAAAGAAGCATATTAATCCAAAGTTTCAAAAATTTTAAATACTTACATCGCAGTCCTTTGAATAATCGTCATTCCACTTCATTTTAGGACATGGTTGAGTCTACAGGAAACTCAGTAATGAATCCTCCCAAGATGTTATCAATCCAAAAATCGACAACCCTTAAAATTCTATTGTCAGTGCTCTTGAGTCGTTGTATCAATTCATGAGTCCACACCATAGGTTCTTCACCCTTCAAATAGTTATTCCTTTTCGTCAACCTAGATATCCACTCATATAGCTCAACAAGAGAAGAACTGAAGAAATTCTTGTATTGATCTGTAAAAATATATTTATGTAACCAAGCTTCAAATGTCAGGCAAGAGTTTATGTTCTCTTGATCTGCAAATTATTGCTCTTTCAGGTCTATCCAGTCTTGAATATCCTTCTTCGATGGGTACCACATCCACATATACCTCAAACAGATCCATGTCTCAGAAATGGAACCATTTATTGTCTTTATTTGGGATGACCTAGATTTAATATATACCACGTACCAACAAAACCCTTGATCACTGGCCCTTTTGCAATGACCCGCAAGAAGATTGTAACCTCACTCGAAGTGATTATCAGAGGATGCAAAACTAGGTTTCTACAACCTTGCAAGACTAGGAGATGTGGTATTATTATGTTATCTTATTCTTAGTATTTATAAATCACTTTTCCATGTTAGATTAATCACATAAACATGCCATAGAAAACCATAAACCATCATTGTGCTGAAGTAAAATGAAACTGTACTTGGCATCTGCATTAAGCTACAGGTTTTCTGCACACTCAGTTGCAGACACTTCTCTAGGTCTCTACGCACTCAGCTACAGAGCCTCTCCTTTGCTACCAAATTATAGATCACGATAATAATTCACCCATAACATTGATCTGGATCAAAACTAATTATTCTCTTCTTATTATTTTACCATATATATATTATTACATTGCAGGGTTACATCATCAAAATACCATGGTCCAAATATGATGGACTCCCTAAAACAAGCAACTATGGCCCAAAAACCATTTATCCCTTACAAAATCGTGTGTTTTTACAAAAATGAGGGGCTTCGACCCACCCTAAAGCCCTTACGACACTGCGTGGTATATTTAACTCCTCAAAATGTGCTCCACTGCATGCTTCACCCCACAAAATGCGGAGTCTTTGCCAAAATCTAGGCAAAGTTGGGTTGTGCCCAACACTTTCGTACAATCATCTTTTCATTGAGTTTTTCACCTAGTCCTATAAGAGAGTTGACTACCTCATCTACTTGGAGAAATAAGCAGAAACATCTTCTTCATCATTCATCTTGATACTTTCAAGCTACCTTCTAAAGTTTTGAAGCTTTTCCTTTTTAACCTTATCATCTCCTTCATAAATATTGACGAGCTTGTCCCACATATCTTTAATGATTTCAATACCCATAACTTTGGTGAATTCTAAATATGACAAACCACTTACAATAGAATTCAACACCTTTGAATTTCCTATATATGCCCTCTTCTCATCCTAGTCTATTAGTAGAGGAGATGGTATTTCATTTCCATCTGTGATAGATTATCAAACCTCAACTCTAAGAGACATTAGGTAATAATTCATTCTGACCTTCCAGAAAGAAAAATTTCTTCCATCAAATTGGAGGGCTTTAGCATGTTTACTAGCCATTGTGATTCAAAAATCCTTCTTCCAAATATTAAGTTCAGCTTGAAGAACTTGGCTCTAATACCAATTCTTGGAAATACTGAGAGGGGCATGAATCAATATTTCTTTCAATTTTTATATTATGCCAGTTAACATTTTATCACAAGTTAAACCACAACACAAGAAGTAGAACAAGAAAATAATTTTATTAATGAATATAGTAAGGAATCCAATCCTCTTTTACAAATATTCAGGCTCCAACATGTACAAAAAAATTTCTAACTTCTTCAAGGATCCAAACTTGAATGAGGACTCCAATACTCAAACACAAATATAGACACCAACCTAGTCTCAATGAGGACACTGACCCTCTTAGGCTCCAACCTAAATAAACACTTCCAATTTACCTCAAACATTTTCCAAGATGTCTAGAATATAGCTTCAATATTTGATACAAAAACTTGGTTCAATATGTCTTTAAGTATACTCCAAGCTGCCTTCAAATCTTACTCTAGGATGCCTTAAAAAAACTACTCTAAGGTTCCTTCAAGTATGCTATAGAAATGCCTTCAAGTTTACTTCAACAATTATGCTTCAAGACACTTCAATTCTTCTTCAAATGGTGTTAATTATGCTCAAAAGAAAGGTGTTCTTGAATACTCCAAGTTTTCTCCACAAATGCACTTCAAAATATGATCTAAGGTCAAAGTATACTCTGAAGTCCGCTTGAGTAATGCCTTCAAAGAGGTATCAAATCTACTCTAGGATACGGTCAAAATACAAGTCAAAAAATTTATTTCCTCTATCTTAAGGGGTTGAATCTCTTACCTCATATCAAAATATCAGAGGCCACAAAGGAGGGTCAAAATTCTAGCCTTAGGGCCAAATTTCACAGGCCTTAGATTTTGTTTCTCCATAGGGCTAAAATTCATAGGGAGCGGCTAAATTTTGGTCCACTACAGGTATGAACCTCACAGAAAAAACTTCCTTATATATGCCCTAGTTGTAGGGATGAATCTACACTAATAACAGGCCAAGGTATACTGCTACTTTAGGCTGATTTTTTCCTTCTTCCATAGGTTAATATTAGGTTGAGTCTACTACTCTTCAAGGGCCAAACTTCATTTTTCAAATAGGGTTGTATTCTACTCCAAAAGTTTCTAAACACCAATAACCAAGATAAAAAAAACACTAGTAACCATTACCCAAGAACATAACCAAAAACCTCAAACTTCTCCTTCAAATTTCCTTAGGGTTAACGAGGTATGAACCTATAACTCTCCTCGTTATAGACCTGAACTTTTCTTTCTTGTATTTGATGAGTTGGAGTTCAAATGAGGGAGAAGAAGATGCATATTTATACTAGCTCAATACCACACTCAACCATCATGTCTACTGGGGGAGGGCCAACTTGTTCAGGCAAGGCCAACTTGGATAGAGGTTAAATGAGGGTTTTGTTTCTACTTGAAAAAATAATTTATCCTTAATGAAGAGGATTTGGGAGACATATAAATCCTCATTGGAAAGGACTTCAATTCCTCTTTAATCCTATGTAATTTTAGTCTTGAGTTGTACATTCCTTTGAAATCAATAACAATGAATTATTCAATAGAATCATACCATTTAGAATCAAAATTTGAAGATGATGCCACCTTTTGAGACATTGTGAAATCAGTTTGCACAAGATAGCATCCAAAACCACACTAGTTCCTTATACAAACATGTTCCATTTGGGCACTTAACCATGTGGAATTTATGATCCATATGATATGATAGAAAAATCATTGGATCCTTTAGGCCCAAGGACATACATGTAATGTACCGAATTCCTCAACTTGAACTCACTTATAATAATGATTTTTTCAAGGAGCTCCATGATTATAAATGTGTGCAATTCAAGTTAGAAGTGCCTTAATTAATTAGATATTGGTGGTATGATGAAAATATATTCCATGTCGACCGGTCCTAGAGCTATTCTACCACCTCTTAGAAGGCGGGACTGTTATGCAACCAACTTGAAAAATAGAAGAAAGAGATAGATCAATGACTTAAAACGTAGCCTCTTCGAGGGGGAAACCTCCTTTACATTAC
>APFE030985519.1:0-21117 GCA_000404065.3 Pinus taeda
TAGCAACTTTATTGGGATCCACCTGTAACCCTTGGCGAGAGATGGTATGGCCTAACACAGTCCCTTCAGTCATCAGGAACTCACATTTCTCAGGACTGAGGGACAGATTCATCTCGATGCACTTACTCAAAACTTTTCTCAAGTTGGATAAGGCTTCCTGGAAGCTCGACCCGTAAGGAGTAAAGTCATCCATATAGATTTCTACCGAATCATGGACCAACTCGGCAAAGATGCTTAACACAGCGCTCTGGAACGTGGCAGGGGAATTACATAGCCCGAAGGGAAGAACATGGTAGGCAAAGGTACCCCATGGACAAGTGAAAGTGGTCATATCTTGGTCTTCCGGGCTGATTTGAATCTGGTTGTACCCGCTGAACCCATCTAGGAAAGAGAAAAATCTCTTTCCTGCCAGACCATCCAGCACTTGATCTATGAAAGGTAAATGGAAGTGGTCTTTCTTGGTGGCTTTGTTCAACTCCCTGTAGTCCACACAGATTCTCCATTTCCCATTTTTCTTGGGCACCAACACTAGAGGGGAAACCCATTCGCTATCCGAGATGGGGTAGATGAATCCCACATCCAACAGTTTTTGCACCTCTTCTTTAACAATGTCCTTAAGGGCTGGGTTCATCCTCCTCTGGGGTTGCCTAGCTGGTTTACAGTCCTCCTTGATGTAAATATGATGAATGCAGACTGAGGGATGGATTCCCTTCATTTCCTTGTAGCTCCAAGCAAAGGCCCCCAAATGGCAGGTTAGGAGACTGCACAGCTCCTTTTCCTAAGATGGAGAGAGAGAGGAGCTTATCTTCAAGGTTTTCTCAGGGCCAAACTCCACATTTTTAACTCTAGTGTTGGTCGGATTAGTGGCACTTAGGTCTACTAAGGCATTGGCCTGGGTGTCTTCCACCAACTCTTCCAAGGATAGCTCACTAGGGGGAGGATTTAGGATTAAGTTTTCGATCAGATCATCCTCGGTTGGAGGACCTCGCTTGGTGGCCTCTACTATGCATAATGATGCAGAGTAGACCTCATCCTCTTCTCCTTCTTCCAACCAGAGGGGTAAGTCATGTTCTATCGAAGGTTGGGCAGGATGGTATAGGACCAGCTGCTTGGACATAGGCCCATTTTTGATGGTCATGCTTCCCGCTCGACAGCTGATATACGCATCTGCAGTGGCCAGCCAAGGCCTTCCCAAAATGAGAGGATAACCTGTGAGTTTTGCCTTAGGCTGGAGGACCAAAAAGTCTGCAGGGTATTCCCATGAGTCTACAGAGACCAAGACATCCTCCACAAACCCTTCGAGAGTCACGGTGGAGCGATCTGCCAATTGCGGCACTGTCGAAGTCTTTCTTAGGGCACTCTGAAGATTGAGCTTAAGCATCGTGTCCCTGGTCATCACATTTATGGCAGCCCCTAAATCAATTAGAGTGTGGGGTATGATGGTGCCATTGATGTGGACATCAACTACAGGACTCCCAGGGTCCAAATACTTTGGACAGATTACTTGCCCCAACATGAGGTCGGACAGTTGTCCTATGACATTGATGGTTGAGGCATCTTTTTTTCGCTTGCCTGGGTGCCTGAAAAACTTCTCTTTAATCAATTTGTTGTAAATTGGTACATCTTTGATGGCCTGGAGAAGTGGAATTTTCACACACAACTGCTTAAGTTCTCCCTGAAGCTCGTCCTCCTCTGGGTTAGGCTGTGTGGTCGCTGTGAGTCGCTCAGAAAAGGGTGGAATGGCTTGGGGTTCACTTTCCTCTTTCTCTTCCTCCTCCTCTAAGGGAGGAGGTTGGCGCTCTGGAAGGACTTTCTCAAATCACAGGTTGATCTCCTGGATCTCCACAGCATAGGTAGGGCATGATGTCTCCCTAGTATATACCTGCTGGGCCTGTCTGTTGTTGGGATTCGGGTTCGGTTGAGCAGGCATCTGGGGTTGTCTTGGAGGAGTAGGAGGTAATGGTTGGGATTGAGTTGGTGGTGGAGGCAGAATGGTGAGAGGAGTGTTGTATTGGGGCCTCCACCTCGATTGAGGTGCATTCCACTGAGTTTGTGGCTGGGCATGAGAGTGAAACGAGTGAGAGGGCGGTTGAGTTTGGTATGGAGATGGATAAGACCATGGAGGAGGTGCGGACCATGAAGGATGAGCATGGGGGCCCCAAGAAGGCATATGGGCAGGTTGGTTGGGGTGGTAGTAAGCTTGGGATGTCCCTTGCATTCCCTGCTGATAAGGCCTGGGTCCATGAGGCCTCCTTTGATTGAGGAAGTAGAGAGGTTCAGTAGCCACCTCGGTCCCTAGGTACATGGCTTTAAATCTGGGCAAGGCAGGGCATTGGTTGGTGGGATGGTCATCCTCACACACGAACAATACCTCTACTCAGTGTAGTGGGCACTCATTCTTCGAGTGTTTCCTTGTGCATCTAGGACAAAAAATGGCCAAGGCCCTCTCAGCCTCTTCCTTCTTTTGTTGAATTCTAAAGGTATCAAGTTGCATGGCAATGGTCATGTCTCATTTCACTCTTAAGATCTTCCATCTAGTTAGCAAAATCATGCTTGGAGAGGGAGGTGTTAGCTGAGAGATGACTCCCCCTACCTTTCTTCCGGGCTGCCCTAGAATGGTTTCTAAACATGGTCTTTATGTCCTCATAAGGTAGTTGGTAGATATCTCCTCTAGCCAGCAGGTTAAGGGTGTTCAAAAGGTCTTCAGGGACTCCTCAGAGCAAAACCAACTTTAGAGATTCTGGGTCAAGTGTGCACCTGGCTCGTTTGTAACTGAGTTGAAACCTCTCCTCATAGTCTTCCAAAGATTCATCACTGCCCATGGTCATCTGAAAGATTTCCCCCTTAGTTTCTTTGGACCTACAGTAGTCTCTTTACTTGGTGTTGAAGGCTTGTTGCATTTGAGCCCAAGTGGTGATATTTTTTCTAGGCAACCCCATGAACCAGCGTAATACTGCATCCTTGAGGATACAGGGAAAGAGTTTCAACTTTTGCTCGTCCTCAGCATAGTCATAAGTTCTACAAAGGACAGAAAACTCAAACAAGAAGGTATCAGGGTCCTCAGAAGTCAGACCATGGAAATGAGGTAGCACGGAGGGACTTATGTTTTTCATCTTCATGTCTCCATTGGTCTCTCGAATGGGAAAGGCACCCTCTATTCTCTCATCTTCTCTTCTGCCGTTTCGGTTTTCAGCCATGGCTACAGATGGAATGGTTTTTAACTCTTCTTTCGCTATAGGATCTTCGTATATCTCAGGAGGTTCAGCTATAGGTTCTTCTGGCTCACTGTCACCAGAGAAGAGAGAAAGTTGACTCAGTGATGTGGTGGGGGTGTTGGGTAAGAATTTTCCAATCTTATCTCTATTCCTACGAGGCATGAAATGGAAAGACTTTTTCTTGCTTTTGTATTTTTTCTTTTGTACCTACAAAACTAAAATAGGTTGAACTGAAGCTAACTATCTTACTGAAAGGAAAATGCGGAATTGAAATGCTAATCTATGAAAGCAGAATTGAAATTCTAATCTATGCTTGCAGAATTGAAATTGCGGAATTTGAAGGCTAATCTAGGAAAGCAAGAAATGTCTACTCTACTTTTGTAGGAATGAAATTGCAGAATGGAAACGAAATAAACTACATAGCAGAAGTTGGTAGTGGAAAAATTGAAGAATAGCAACAATCACCAATACTCTGACACTTCCCCGGCAACGGCACCAAAAAGATGGTGGGCTCCAGTATTGCAGCAACAATGCTGCAACTCCTGGGACTCCCTTCTTTACTTTTATCAACCCGGTTGTTCGTAACAAACTTGGAAGCGATGGTGTTGTATGCACAAGTACTAGCTCTTGTCACAGCTGTCACTTGGTTAGCTGGCACAAGTCTGCCAGGGCTTTAGCCAACTTCAATAAGCTCTTAGATGAGGCTTGTAAATGATGGATGAAAGCTAACTCGAAGGGGAGCTAATCTACTTGCGGAAAGAAACTGAAAGCAAACGAGGAATGCAAACCCTAGCAAACCCTAATTCTACCAGCCCGTTCTATTGATGCAATAATGAGAATACAGACTGCTGAATGAGATGCCATTGACTTTAAAAAGGGAAAATGCACATGTCTTAGCCTACTTTTGTTCTGGAAAGTATCCTTTTGTATTTTCTTGATTAAGTGTAGATTTTCACATGCATATACTTGAACTGTGCTTCACTGCGCAGGAATGGACCAAGGAAGAGGAATGCTTGGAAGCAGTTGGAGAGGCTCAGAGAGGGTCAAAGGGGCCCCTAGCACTCTTCCCTAGAGTCTCACAAGGTTTGGCTATCAGAAAACCTCACTTGTGAGCTTCTACAGGAAGTCTGCAGGGGTTCTACAGGAAAATTCAGAAGTTCTATAGGAAACTTCAGAATTTCTACAGGAAACTTGGAAGTCGGTTTTTAGGAGGTGGATGCATGAGGGAAGGTGCATGAATGGATCTAAAGGTAGGATAGGGGTCTAAACATGGCCTGAGGACTGGTGGGAGGTTTGGTGGAAGGCTGACTTGGCTCGGAGATGACTAAGGCAATGATGAGCAAGAAGGTAAGGTTTCGTAGACACAAAGGATAGATGGGAGAAAAGGCAGCTTAGCTATGACACAGAACAGGAGGCTTAGATGATGCTTTGGGAGGATGGATGAAGGAGGAGGATACCGTGCATGGTGGGCCTTGATCAATTCTACACAAACTTGCAAATGATCAAATCCTAGACTAATCTACTCTATCCATTAATCAACACAAATGAGCAGTAACTTTATTTTGGAAGAAAACCTGGTACACCATCTATGTAAGGAAACATTTCAGATGTCCAACCCCATGACTAATCTCTACAATTAAACAAGCACACTAAAAGATTGCATAAGCAGCAAACTAGTGTTTTTGTGAGGCAACATTGTTTTCCTCAATTCCAGCCTCAAACCCAATAAGGCCGAGGTGAAACCAAGAGTGTAGTTGTCTCTTTTTCTTGGAGATCTTTGCTATTATTATTCTACCAAAACATCTAAACCAAAACCATTCATAAACAGTGATCTATTCCAGCATCATAACAAAATCTACTTAACAGCAAGGTGTTCAAATGCATAAAAGAGAGAAAAAAAACAGTGATACGTAAAGAAACACAATGGTACAAAAAGGAGGTCCTAGGCTCTCAGTTTGGGCCCAACCCTGAGAGCTTTGGCTCCTATAAAAAAACTTAGACTTGTTAGTAAACCAAACTGCTTATCATTATTCAAAAAGAGTCATAACAGGTTTGCCAAAAATGGCTACAAGAGGATGAAATAGAGCTGCTGCAACACTGGAGTACAAAGCACACAATAGGTTCAAAAGTCCTTTTACGAAGGCTGAGGCCTCAAAATTTATAGATAACGAGGGACCTAGCTGGCCTCCTCAATCCGTGGAACTCGGCTGTCAAACTGTGAGTCAAACAGCCCCTTTCTAAATGCTGATTGGCTGCCTTCTAGATTCGGCTTGGTGGTCTTTGGAGCTCGGAGCTAAAGGTGAGAATCCCGAGGAAGGGTCATTGAATGCCATGGACATCCCTCCTTCAAGTCCTCATTTCAGGCTTGGCTGCCTTATAGCTCATGATTGCTTTGACTTTGCTCCAATACGTCAAAAAACCTGAAATAGACACATGTTAACCGTCTAGGAAAAGTAACTTCCCTTATTCGTACCAAAGACACAAACATACTAGAAATAATGCATAAACTATAGAAAATGATGGATTTGAACAAGGGCTGAACAATGAAAATGAGGCCAAATGAGCCCAAATTGTTACCAATTTTGGGGCTCATCAGTATGCTCCACGAAAGGCACATTTCCTTCAGAAGAAGAAGCGAAGAAGGAGAGCTGGTCTACCGTGACAATTTTCCCTTGGTGAGGGAAACAGATGACACGGAAGAGGGATGAAGCCACGGTGCGCATGGCATACGTCCAACTCCGGCCCAGAAGGAGGTTGTAAGTAAGATTTGCGTCAACAACCTCAACTTCTACTTCAATGGTTTTCCCTTCTAAATTGATCGGAAATCATTGAAGAATACGATAGGGATGGATTCTCTCCCATCGAAGGCTTCCAGTGTCGTAGGAGATTGGATCAAAGTCGGAGACCCAATCGCTTTCCAACAAGCAATAGACATGATGCAAGTTGGCGCGCCCTCATCAATAATTGTACGATGGATCGTTTTTGAATTGATGATGACTTGTATAAGAAAGGCGATCTGATGAGGCAGCCTTGGGACATGGCTC
Source organism: Pinus taeda (assembly GCA_000404065.3). NCBI lineage: Eukaryota > Viridiplantae > Streptophyta > Pinopsida > Pinales > Pinaceae > Pinus > Pinus taeda. Next base: position 6,260 of record APFE030985519.1, read on the forward strand.
TCAAGATTAAAGGTAATTAGATCCGAATTTGCCGGGTCGATGCCACCGATGGCTGATAGCAGGGACTTCCTCTGAGGGGGGCAGCTCTGGAGAACTTCTAAGGTGGACATAGCCGATGAAGCCTGCGCTAAGTCCTCAACTATGCTGTAGTGCTGGGCAGCACGAGCATTTGGGTTGTAAGATGATCTCTACAGTACTCCTTTGGGAGGGGGTCAGATGGCCGTCTCAGTACTTGGTCTCTCGATATGGAGTGGACCAGAGCTGTACGAAGGAGCGCTTGAGGGAACCTCGGGCTCCTTCCCGGCGGACAATGGATACTCCTTTGTTTGAGTCGTTACATGAACGGGAATGGACCCAACCATGAAGACTTGGGAACCAAAGGGAGAAGAAGACGAAGATGGATCAACCACCATTTGAGTCTGTTGAGAGGGGAAAGGTTCTTTAAGAACCGCAGGAATCCTAGGAGTGCCTTTCAACAAACGACTAACCTCGGACCGCCTTGGGCAGTCTTTGGTGTAGTGATCCTCATCACAGATGAGACAAGGATACTTAGGTTTGCGCTTGGCTCCTTCCTCGGATGGAGGTTTGGAGGAATCCTGTTTAGGTTGCTCAGACTTATTCTTTGCTTTCCCCTTTTTCTTTCCTTTCGAGGCCTTACTCGCCTTGGTGGACTGGACGGCGTTAACCTCGGAAGTACTTCCAAAATTTGAACCACCCTGAGAAGTGTTTTCGTTAGAAGCATTCGACTTTTGCTTCCCACGGTTCGAGGATGATTTTTTAGACGACAGATTTACAGAGCCAATAACTCCATCAAAATATGGCTTTGGTGGAGCTTTGGATGTACTGGGTCTTGGGGCATCAGGCAAATACTCATATAAAGTACCTGACTGAGAATAAACTAAGTCAAGGTACTGAGCGCGCGCGATAGCTTGCTCCTCATTCACACAGGCTCCCATAGCAATATCCCGTGCAATCTTAGGGACAAAGGAAGTTGTGAACCAATCGGTGAGGAGTTGATCAAGAATCCAAAACTTGATCAACCGACGACGCCTTCTCCATTCATGTATATGATCAAAGATGTGCGTATCCGTATCCTGCTTGAGAGACGTAAGGAGATGGGTCCCTGTCTCATACTGAATGGGTAACTGAAAATGAGTGAGGAATTCCATAGCCAATGAATTCAAATCTTGAAAAGACCCACGGGTCAATTCAATGTACCATTTAGTGGCAGAGCCAGTGAGAGTCCTTTGGAACAAGCGAAGTCGAACCGAATCATCAAGCCATGAATTGGACGAACACCAAAGGTGATAGGTCATTACATGGGCTTGAGGATCCTCTCCAACCTTGTCGTCGAATTTGGGACAGTCGCTAGGTATCTTAGTTGGAACTGGTGGCCATTGTGGATTATGCAAAATAGGATCATTTGTTAACTTCGACACATCTAGCAGTTCCAACGTCGCTAAAAATGGTAGCTGCGGGTTGAAGGACATCTGCGGATATGAGGTAGGACCAGAGTTCCATCCAGTTTCTAGTTGCCCCCATTGACCTTGTCCAGATGGACCAGGTCCAAAAGGACCTTGTCCATAGGAACTTTGTCCATAAGGGTTATATCTGTAACTGGATGGTTGATTCTGGTTCTGTCCCCCAGCGCCCCATTGGTTGCAATACTATCCTGCAGGAGCAACATTGGGTTGCTGATAATTTTGATAAGGGGTGACCTGCGGCTGTTGGTAATTTTGATATGGGGCGAATTGATTTTGCCCCTGGGGTGGCTGGTATCCATACGGTTGCTGGGCTCCATATTGAGCCTAGGAACTAGGTGACATTTGATAAGAAGGTTGGGATTGGTACCCACCTTCTGGCTGGAGACCAGTTTGATTCTGGGGCTGATAATCGGGTTGAGCTTGAGAATCAGGAGCCATCTGCATGCCCAGTTGAGCAGACCCAGAAAGATATCCTTGCGAAGACTGAGGTTGGGCCATTTGGCCGGAAGGTTGTCCTGGCTGGATTTGAGACGGACCTACTTGCCTAGAAGGTTGGACCTGCTGGGTGTTTGGTTGTCCTTGCGCAACCGACGGTTGCCCTTGAAGACCATATGGCCACCTTGCCCAGAAGGGTAGCCTTGCTGGTTTCCGGGTTGTCCTTGCTGTGCATTAGGTTGTCCCGGATTCCCATAGGGTTGACCCAAAGGGTATCCCTGCTGGGGTCCAGGTTGTCCTTGTTGAGCATAAGGTTATCCCGGGTTTCCAGAGGGTTGCCCAAGATATGTATAAGACATACCACTAGAGGTTGAAGGTTGTCTCTAGTAGGGTTGTCCTTGTGAGCCTCCAGGTTGCCCTAGATAGGTTTGGCCATAATACTGCTGCCCATAATTAGGCTGCATGTAGGATGGCTGACCTTGGTATGATGGTCCTTGAGATGGCTGCCCTTGATCCGGAAGGAATTGGCCACCACCGTAACTAGTGGTACACCAAGCTAAATTCAATGGAATGGTACCTTCTACAGCGGGTTGGGTTGGCAAGGAGGTATACAAATAATGATTGACAGGATCATAATAAGGGCCTTTCCCGCCTGGATTTTGGACAGCATGCAAGTACTAAGAGTATGCCCCCCTGCTGAAATGGCATCAGAAGAAGGCGGGGCACCACTTGCGGGATGAACAACTCTGGTAGCATGTGCCGATTGACCACTACATACCGGGCCACAAGATGGGTCAGCAATCGTAGTTATGACGAAAGATGTCGTAACGGCACTAGCAACTGGAGTCGACGATGTGACACAAACGGTCGGATTGGTCGGAACTAATGTGACAACGGTATGGTGAACCTGGGAAACAAAAGGTCTCGTAGTGGGAACAATGTTATTATCCCACATAGAAGAGGAACTCGTAGAGCCCATAGCATCCCTCAGAGATCTACAGTGCGCCGGCACTGTAATACCGAGAGGTGTAACAATGTAGGGCGTAGATATAACCGGGGATGTGGCCGGGATGGGAGTCTCAGTACTCGACATAACGGGTGTTCCACTCAATACAGGAGATGTGTCTTCCATATCGGAAGAAGCCATCGAGGACAAAACACCAATAGGAGTAGCGGGAAAATCCTCTTCATAAGGCTCCCAAGCAGGGTTCCAAAACAAGTCATAAATCTCGTCCTCTGGAGCACGAGAGTTCAACGGTTGCACACTTGGAATAATAGGGAAAGTGTCGCCACAAACCGGTGTCTCAGGAGCAGCAGAAGAAGGAGAGCCTTGGTCACTCGGGACGGGAGACGAGATCGATGGATCCGCTAGGATGATCGAATCAAACAAAAATCCTAGACAAACTAACAATAAAAGACCCTACTCAAAAACTAGTGCAAACAAGATCTAACAAGGTAAATGTAATCGTGGTCGAATAAATTTTTAAGACATTAGGACACAACTTGACCTTTTCATGTTTTAAGAGTCAAGAAAATGACAAACGATGACTTTAGTCACCTTCGATTATTTAGTGAGCCCGAAGTGACAAATGCTCAATAGAGCCTTTTCTTTTAAGGAGTCCGAAAAGGATCAAAAGGTGACTCCTCTGGAGAAACTAGGCAAGGGGTTTACCAGACAATCCGCAAAACTGCATATACACCTTAGCGATCATATGAAAGCCAAGGACTTTCCATACGGCAGTCAATCTTCCTGAATGTTGTGTTCGGTGCATTACGGGCTGTAAGGCGGTAGACACGACTTCCTGTGGATCAAGGATTATAACCTAGTGGAGTCTCCCCATATATACGTGACGGTACGTGGGAGCACAAGTCCGTACTAGACCACAGTTGAATCACACAAGGAGGAATCACCCAACCTTAATGTCAGAACAAAAGTGACTAGGTTTAACGACGCCAGAGCATGTCTCTAGCCTAGACCTCTAGAATGTGAGTGTTGTGTTCCAATGCATTTTTATGTTCATTCGATTTATTTTAAAGTTGATCTTGAGTTAAGTTTCGGTTTTCAGGTGCTATTGTATGTAATTTCTCAAAATCGCTAAATGCACTCTATATGCCAAAATATGTCATTCCATTCGATGAATACTAATCACAAAAGAGTTTAGAGAGATTTCATGCAAACGAAACGATCACAAACAACAAAGAGTTTCCCTAATGTAGCTAATGCAAATCACTAAACTTTTCTTTAAGATCACTAATTCACTAATCAAAATGAAAAGTCCTAACTTTCATTAACTATTCCAAAGCAAAAGAGATTTTCTTTTTGAATAATGGCAAAATGCACTAAAGAGTTTTTGAGAAATAACACTAACAAATTCTAACCAATACACACACGTTCAGTTCCTCAAAACACAAATCAAACATCCAAAGAATCAAAAAGGTCCCAAAGACAACAATGAGCTGTGTGATCTGGGCTCAAAGTGAGACGAAGCAGAATTCAAGTGAAGATGAAGCAAATCACCTAAATAACGCAACGAAATGATTCACGACTACCAAACAAGTGTAAAGGAGCAAGCAAGAGAGTTGACTGTACAACAAAAAGGTCGAAACACCTTAGGAAGGCTCGATTCACAAGGCCACTAGATGCCCTAGGGCTAAAAATGTGAAATCGGTAGAAAAGGGAAAACACCCAGAGGGTAGCAATCGAAACCAGTCAAATCATACTCCAGCACATCAAAGTAGTCTAATAAAGGCACTTAGGATGAAACCAAAGCTCAAAAAATGAAGAACCAAGCAAAATTCAAGAGTTTACAGGCCTGGCGCAACTGTCAGGCTACAACAAGCGCCTTTCAGGATTGGCGCGGCTTGGCAATATGCAACTTGCGCCAACTGGTGCGACTGTCACGCTATAAACTAGCGCTAGTCGAGTTTGCTATGGAAAATAAAAACACAAGAGCCAAGGCTAAACCAACAATACCTAAGTACTCTCAAGAGGCAAAAACAACACATGTATCCAACCCAGAAAGAAAAACAAGTGGGAGAAACCAAGGAAACAATCAAGGAACAAGGCTAGTCCCAAGTTGTTCAGTTTGCAAACCAACCCAGAGATGGACTGAAGTAGCGTTGATCTACTTTGCTAATGCAAGGAAATAGTGTTTCGAAGGCTATCTGGCCAGACTTTAGACTCTGTCTAATAGTTTACAAATCAAACAACAAGATAAGATAAACAAACAAGGCAAGAGCCAACTCCCCAGTGGAGTCGCCAAATTGTTGTATAAGTAAATCCCCTATGCAGACAAAGGCGATCCCACTAGCCTAACTGAGGTCTAGCAACAATCAAACAACGCTAACACGCAAGTTCCTAATTGCAAAATAAAGGCCAAGATGAAATCCTACCTCGAATCCAATGCTTATTTTCGTAGAAGGGTCGTCACTTCCGTTCTTTCACTTCAGCTGGTCACAATCCTCACGATCTCCGTGAACAGACACCTACACATGCAAAGAACAAGAAAAATACAAGCATAAAATCCGGGAAATGCAACTATGTATCAGTCAGAAAGGATACAACTCAAGCATCATAATAAAGACACATGAGTGGAACCATAATGATAGTCGTCTATTATTATTGATAAAACAAAAGAGAATACAACCAAGTTCTGACGTCAAATCCTCCTTTGGCTGGGTGAATCAGCAACAACACATTCCTTGTAAAGCTTACAGGGGATGGGAACAAGCCTCTCTCTCCTTGATCACTTGGACATGGATCTCCTCCTTAAAGATTTAGCCTCATAGGGATACACAAGACCTCTTGCAAGATGAGCTTAGCAATCCTCAAACTTTGGGAGTTTGAAAAGTAGAATTACTAACTAAGAATTACCAACTAGCTTGTCAAAGGGGAAGGAAAAAGCTTATATAGGGATAGGAGGAGTAGATAAGACCATCCACTTGATTCATGGGATTGTCCTTATCATTAGGAAGCTTCCATGAGAGGTGGAGAACTACTTCCCTCCTTGGGAGATACGAAGCCCAACTGAACAAATTCAAACTAGAATTAGTTTATGGATAAGGTGGAAGGACCCTTCGAAAGTTTGATGGTTAACAAATCTACCCAACTGGTTTGGCACTAGTGCGACTCTGAGACACAGCGCTAGCTGGCATGACCTCTTTGGAGGATTTACCCCATTGGCGCGAGCAATACACTGTGGAACAACGCCAATGGAGAAAGGGCTACATTTTTGGGTATTTTGCAGAAGGTGTCTTCAGGGCATATAGAGTACATACTTTAAGGGATACAAAGCAGGTGTTTTCAGGTCATATCACTTCTCACAGGTCCCAGAATAGGTCCTCCAATGTACGAGAGAAGGGGTAACAGGCACAGTGACAAAATATTGTGTAACACACAGCATGTTGCCTCCACAAGTATGGCTAGCCTAATAGTAGATCACAAACATGCAGAGGTGTAACATCACACAATACCTCGTCTATGAAGGGCTTGATGTTGAAAAGTGTGCAGGAAGAAATGCTAAATTTAGAATGTGCTAAAAATATCATTTATGGGTCCCTTACTATTTATAGCAGTCCCTAGTCTATCTATAGGAAGTAAAATTAATTTTGGTCTTAACAACAGTTTGAAATATTAATTAATTCATTCATTTCAGTTAATTAATTAAGGAAATTCGAATTTGAAGTCTTTGTGAGCATGCACATGAGTTTCCTCCACTGATTGAGGGAATAAGCATGAGTTCTATAATGAGAGAATCAGTTGACTTAGTTCTAACTAGTCCAGTCCAATTACATTATTTTAACAAGTTGTTAAAATAATAAAATATAGTTTGTTAATGCTTGCATGCATGTGACAACTATTATTTTAGATAACTGAGGATTCACTCATGGATAACTGTTGAACGTCAGTTCTGTCAAAGACCTAGTTGAGATCAAATGTGGGACAATGTACTATCAGACGCTTAACTATATCTAGTAAGTAGTTTTTCCATGGTTGAGGAACTAGTGTTCTCAAGGAATACATAGTTGGACTATTGGTTGTTTTTATTATGTTGGAATTAATAGCATATGCTTTTGCTATTATTTCCTAAGCAAACTACGTAAGGACCACAGGGAAAGCCTATATAAACAGGGCTTGGGTGGTTCGTGAGACATATCTTCATATCTTCATAGTTCATTGAGAACTGAATAGCTTGAGAGCTAATTCTTCTTGTATTGTGAAGAGGATTTCTGCTTGATTGATAATACATGGTTGGGGTTTTATGCTGGTGCTTTCCCATGGATATATCTTGTGTTATGTGTGATTAATTCTCTTGATCAGTTATGCATATTTCTACTTGATGTTGCTCATGATTTCAATTATGCTTCCACTTAATGTTTTGTAGAAGTAGAACAATTATTATGCTTTAGGACATTGCATATATGAGTTTGTTCTACAGGTGAAATTTCTACATGGTCTTAGAGCACAGGTGATCAAGCAAGAACAATATACTAGTAGGAGGAATTCAAAGTTTCTTATTCTTGATATAGATCTCAAGTTCTTATCATGTCTATTTCATCGATGGCGTTCAATGGTTTGAGGCTTGAGTATGTCCTTGATGGCAGCTCAAACTACATAGCTTAGAAGGATCACATGGAGGAAGTTTTGGAAGATAATGGTCTTAAGAATTTCATTGATCAAGAAGTCCCTAAGCCTACTAACAAGACTGAGTTGATGGAATGGGGTAAGTGTGTGGCTAGAACTAGGAGAATTCTCTTGGAGGGTGTTCGAGATCACATAGTCTCAAGCCTCCATGGGAAGGAGTCTCCGTTTGCAATGTGGAAAAAATTGAAAGATTTATATCTGAATAGTAGTGATCAAAGGAAGTTGGCATTGAAGGACAAGCTTCAAAATATCAAGTGTGAGAAGGGTGACTCTATTTCTACATTCTTGAACAAGCTCACCACTTGTAGAGATGAGCTTGCAAGCGTAGGAGTCACTACAGTTGATGAGGATATGGTGAGTCTAACACTCCTTGGCCTTCCTAAGAACTGGCATAGCTACCAAGACTCAATGAATGGAAGGGAAAAACTACTGGATTGTGAACGACTATGGTCAGATTTGATGCAGGAGCAGATCAGATGGAGCACCAGGGATGGAGCTTCTTCATCAAAACATGATGATGAAGAGAACTTGGCTTTAGCCTCTATAACTAAGAAAGGGAAAGGGAAGGCATCCCATTCCAAGTCTTCTCAAGGAGGGAAGAAATTTGACAAGTCAAAGTTGAGATTCTTTCATTTTCATGAATTGGGTCATTATGCTAATAATTTCCTGAAGAGGAAGTCGAAGAAGAAACGTTCCTCCAAGGAATCTAATGGTGATGCACTAGATTCACAGTTTGAGATGGATTTCTCACTTATTGCATGCATGGTTTCATTTAACATGGGTTATTTTTGGTATTTGGACAGTGGAGCTTCTTTCCACATGTCAGGTGACAAGAATCTTTTCAGCACTTTGGAGGAGAAGGATCTACAGATACGGATTGAGATAGGTGATGACAGGAAGTATTGTGTCTCGGGTAGAGGTATGATTATGTTTCAGAAGGAGCATGGTTCCCCCATCACTCTTTCTAATGTTATGTATGTAACAGGGTTGAAAAAGAATCCTGTGTCTATTGCTATGCTTGAGGATAAAGGCTATGATGTAGTCTTTAGTTTGGGAAAGGTTTTCCTAAGGCATATCGGCACTAGACAGACCAAACAGATTAGGATTCGAATTAAGAATCTCTACAAGTTACAGGTAGAAGATTGTGCTGCTCTCAGTTCCAAGGAAAAATAGGTGCATGGCAAAGATATTGATGAGTTATGGCATAGAATACTAGGCCACTTGCATCATGGGGCCTTGAAGATCATACAACAAATTTCTACCGGATTACCCAAGTGCAAACTGGAGTAGACAAGCACATGCAAAGGTTGTACTCTGGGTAAGTATGCGAAGGCTTCCTTTCATGATCGGGATGGTAGAGTAGGAGCATTTCTGGATCAAGTTCATTCAGATGTATGTGGGCCCTTCTCTATAGTCCCCACTACGAAGCAAAGGTACTTTGTTATTTTTATAGATGATTTTTCTCGTAGATGTTGGATCTACTTCATGCAAAAAAATGATCAAACCTTCTTGAAGTTTTGTGAGTTCAAATCTTTGGCAGAGAAGGAATCAGGGAGGAAGATAAAGCCCTTATGGAGTGATAATAGTGGAGAGTATATTTCCCATTAGTTTAAATACTTTTGTTTTTCATAAGGAATTAAATGGGAACTCACGACACCTCATAACCCACAACAGAATGGGGTGGCCAAAAGGAAGAACAGATCTATTGTGGGAGTAGCTCAAGCGATGCTGCATGACCAAAGCCTACCACTTCATCTGTGGGCTGAGGCATGTAATACAACAGTGTATCTTTAGAACAGAAGTCCTCATTGTATTTTGGGGATGAAGACACCTATAGAGGCTTTTTCAGGGAAGCGGCCAGATGTGAGTCACTTCCATATCTTTGGATCACTAGTTTATTGTCATGTGACCAAAGATGCTCGGAAGAAGCTAGACCCAATAGCTAAGTTGGGAATACTTGTGGGGTATACGGATACACCTCATAACTATTGAGTATTTCTACCTACCAATCAGAGGACACTAGTGCGCAGGGATCTAAAGTTTGATGAGCAACAAGCCATGCAAGAGTCACTTGAGACGGAGCTCAAGTTGCATGGTGATGACAAGGAACTATTAGTTCCTAAGGAGGAGAAGCCTTCTAATGATGTGGAGCAGCGGCATGCAGAGATTCCAGTGGTGGAGATAGACACTATTGGAGAGTCTTCTAGAGAGGGGAAGAAACACTCTCGGGAAGCTGACAAATTGATGCAGGATGTGAGAGAGAATGTTGGGCAGCCATCCTCTCATCGCAGATAGAGGAGATCTCTCAACAGATACACTGGCTACATGGCCCTGGTTGGGGAGTGTGTAGCGGCTGAGCCTTCTTCTTTTGAGGAGGTAGTGTAGTAGCCTATTTGGATGGATACGATGGTAGAGGAGTATGATTCTATGATGAGGAACAATGTATGGGATGTTGTTCCTAGACCGAGAGACAAGTCAATGGTTACTTCCTGATGGCTTTACAAGGTAAAACATGCAACTGATGGTAGTATTGAGAGACATCAGGCAAGATTTGTTGCCCGTGGTTTCTCACAGGTTGAGGGGATTGACTATGATGAGACTTTTTCTCCTATTGCAAGGTACTCATCGATCAGATCAATTCTAGCACTATTAGCACAGATGGGTTGGAAGATCCATCAGATGGATGTGAAGATAGCTTTCCTTAATGGGTAGATTAAGGAAGAGGTATACAATGAGCAGCCTAAAGGATTTGAGACCTTCGATCATGAGTCACATATGTGTCAGCTCAAGCGACCATTGCATGGGCTGAAGCAAGCACCCCGTGCTTGGTATACCAGGATCGACAACTATTTCACCAGGTTGGGCTTCACCAAGAGTGAAGTAGATGTGAACCTCTACCACATCATCGTAGATGGTAAGATATTGATTATTGTACTTTATGTCGATGATCTGATTTTGACAAGTGATGATGAGTTTATCAATTCTTGCAAGAAGGATCTTGCAAGAGAGTTTGAGATGAAGGACATGGGCCTCGTGCACTACTTTCTAGGCATGGAGGTGTGGCAGAGAGATGGGGAAGTATTTGTTTCTCAAGGAAAGTATGCAAATGAGATACTGAGGCGCTTCCATATGGATATGTGCAAGCCCATGGAGACTCCTCTAGCAGGTAATTGGAGGAAGGAGGATGCTACTTCAAGTGAGGTAGTAGCTACTACAGTTTATCGACAACTTGTGGGTTCACTCATGTATCTAGTGAACACATGACCAAATTTATGCTTTGTAGTGAACCAACTGAGTGAAGCTATGGTTCAACCAACCAAGTTATTTTGGAAGGTGGCAAAGCATGTGCCGAGATATCTTAGAGGCACTACACAGTATGGATTATGGTACAAGCAGACAGATGGGTGAAGCTCCAAGGCTTCACAGATGCAGATTGGGCAGGTAGTCCATCAGACAGGAAGAGCACTGCTGGAGGGATCTTCAACCTTGGGTCAGCTACAGTTTCTTGGTATATCTGAAAATAGAGATCATTTGCACTTAGCTGAGCGCAAGCAGAATACATCGCAGCAAGTCAGGCTGCATGTGAGGCCATCTGGATGCGGAAGATCCTAGTGGGATCGTTTGGCCAAATGATGGATCCGACGGTGATATATTGTGATAATCAGAGTTGCATTAAACTCTATGAGAATCCAGTGTTTCATGACAAATCCAAGCATATAGATATATGTTATCATCATCTATGAGATTATGTGGTCAAGAGGATCATGATGTTGCAGTATATTTCGACCAAGGAACAAGATGCAGATATTTTGACAAAGGCATTGTCAAAGGGAAAGTTTGAGTCCCATAGAGACAGGATCGGGGTTGTTGATAATCCCTTTCTTGTTGAGAGGGAGTGTTGAGAAGTGTGCAACAAGAAATGCTAAATTTAGAATGTGCTAAAAATAGCATTTCTGGGTCCTTTCCTATTTATAGCAGTATCTAGTCTATCTATAGGAAGTAAAAGTAATTTTGGTCTTAACGACAGTTTAAAATATTAATTAATTAAGGAAATTGAGTTAATTAATTAAGGAAATTTGAATTTGAAGTCTTTGTGAGCATGCACATGAGTTTCCTCCATTGATTGAGGGAAAAGCATGAGTTCTATAATGAGAGAATCAGTTGACTTAGTTCGAACTAGTCAAGTCCAATTAGATTATTTTAACAAGTTGTTAAAATAATAGAATATAGTTTGTTAATGCTTGCATGCATGTGACAACTATTATTTTAGATAACAAAGGATTCACTCATGGATAACTGTTGCATGTCAGTTCTGTCAGAGACATAGTTGAGATCAGATGTGGGACAATGTACTACAGATGCTTAACTATTTCTAGTAAGTAGTTTTTGCATGGTTGAGGAACTAGTGTTCTCAAGGAATACGTAGTTGGACCATTGGTTGTTTTTGGTATGTTGGAATTAATAGCATGTGCTTTTGCTATTATTTCCTAAGCAAACTACATAAGGACCATAGGGAAAGCCTATCTAAATAGGGATTGGGTGGTTCATGAGACATATCTTCATATCTTCATAGTTCATTGAGAACTGAATAGCTTGAGAGCTAATTCTTTTTGTATTGTGAAGAGGATTTCCACTTTATTGATAATACATGGTTGGGGTTTTATGCTGGTGCTTTCCCCTGGATATATCTTGTGTTATGTGTGATTAATTCTCTTGATCAGTTATGCATGTTTCTACTTAATGTTGCTCATGATTTTGATTATGCTTCCGCTTAATGTTTTGTAGAAGTAGAACAAGTATTATGCTTTAGGACATTGCATATATCGGTTTGTTCTACAGGTGAAATTTCTACACTGTAAAATACTGAAATATGCTTACAAACAGAAATGGAAATAAACTTGCGAGGGTGATGGTAGCTTATCTCTGAGAAGAGATGTGGCGGCTACATGCCTCTCGTTGTGTTACAATGAGGCTCGAAGGCCTATTTATTGTTGAGAAACAATGGAAAACCCTAGACATCCAAAAACCTAACCCTAGAAGATGAAACGCCAAATTGTGGGCCATGTTTGGGTAAATTGGTACATCAACTTCCTGGTGTCATAAATTTAGCATACAATCTTCGTTTGACGCGCACAATATCTTGTTAGAAAGATCTATCCTAGAAATACAACTTTGGGAAGAGAAAAATTAGTCCATGTATCCATGTTGCTCCCATTTTTCCCAAAAAATGTCGTTTAGGGCCTCAAAACAGCTTTAGAAGTTCAGGAGCTAAAAAACTACTAAAAATAGTAAACAATGCTACATTTAAGGAAACTAAAAAGCTGAAAGAAACAATGGTGGGGGTCCAAGTGGACTTGGTGGTTGGACACCAATATCCACTTGGATCCTGCACTGCCTCTGAAGAATTTTCATTGTTGTTGACTCTACACTGTGCCACTCTGCATTGATGCCAACTCTGCACTGCGCTCTCCAGCATCTGACTGAAACTAGTCTACAATTGTCACTTTGGAATTTTGATTGCATCCTGCTACTAAATATTGTGGGCCCCCATAGCCAGTTAATGATCCATGAGGTGGACTCCTCAAGGACCCTGCACGAACTTTGTAGCTCTTTGGGGCTATAACTCCAAGTCACCCCACCTCACTCCTGGAGGTATGGTTGCAAACATCATGAAGTCTTCCTCCAACCTGAAGGACAACTTTTCGATCTCAGCTAACATTGCTTGTTGGTCCTACTTCTCCGACTTTTCCTTCTTATTCCTTCCCTGTTCCCCTTGGCCTTGACTAGGACCCTTAGATGCGACAGCCACATTCTCCTCTTCCTTCACCAACTTTAATCTATTGCTATTGCTCCCACTAATGGATCTCTTCAATAGAGCACGTCTCAATTCCTCCTCCTACAAATCAACCCACATTTTGTCCCATCTTAGTAGCGTGTCTTTGCCCAATGTACTTTGGATGAAGACCTTCCAATCCTTTGAGACATTGTTGAGTGCCAATTGTACTAGCTCTGAAGGTTGAGGTGTTGCCTCAAGAGCAGAAAGTTGGTCTCAGACTTCCTAAATCCTGGTGAGGAAGGGATCTATGCCTTCCCCCTTCTGCATCTCAGTTTCTCCTCTAGGAACATCTCCCGCTACTCGAAAGTACCCTGGTATAACGTGGAGAGAGCATCCCAAATCTCTTTGATTATTCCCTTGGCTGCTATATGTGAGACTATATGGTCCCGAACTCTATCCAGGATCAATCGCTTCACTTGTACCATCTCTTTCCTATATTCCTTGAGTTGGTCTACATCCTAAGGAACTACCACCACATTATCTATGTAGGCTTTTAGGCCATTGTCATCTAGAAGGAAGGACATCCTAGCCTTCTAGATGACATAGTTGGAAGCACAATCCAACCTATCTTGATCTCTAAGCCCAATTGTGGCCATCTTTGAATCTGTAAAAAAGTCCCTCTGCCCCTTTGCTTGGCTACTTCTCTGCTACTCGCACTACCTTTTGAAATCCACAAATCTGCTAGTTGCTACTGCCAATCGCAACTGGAGATTCGCACTTTCGAGACTCAAAGTTCCTTGAGGAAAATTTTCCCTTTGTTATGTGTGATTTCCTCTTCCATCTGACACAGATTCTGCTTCTGTAACCTACAGTGAAACCCTCTACGTCCAACTAGGAATCTGCTCAGTGAAAATCTGAGTTGCAGTTGCTCCCTCTGACTGCTTTTTTTCCCTAGTAATTCGGATTGCATGTTTGGATATTATGTTGCCTTTGAGAATTTCAACTTACTACTCCCTCTGAGTAGCGAAATTCTTTCCCTTCACATATGAGCTTCTGATTGATCACTTAGATCTGATACCATGTGAAAATTTCAAAACTGGAATCCTATTGTAGCAATTGGAATTTCTTTTTCTAATTGCTAATTATTTTAACAATTTATCTACTATGGAAAATATCAAATAAATCACACTGCAAGCTTCACAAATAAAATTGCGGACCTAATAGCATTGGAACCTAAAGAAATACTAACACATACACAATAAAATTGACACTGTTATTTTTGGACAATTGTCCCCAGAAAAACCCAACTTGGGAAAACCAATGTAGCAGTGACGGTTTTATTATTATGCAGCAGTGAAAATTTGGGCACAATCTATGGATTCCCAACTAGCAATCCAAACAACAAAAAAATCCGAGCAAAATTATTTTAAGGGAATTACCCTCAGGGAAAATTTTAAGAACCCTCCCTAAATTTACATGTATAATAAATGGGCGAATCTCCATGGTATATAGGAAAAAT
>APFE030985523.1:11323-67324 GCA_000404065.3 Pinus taeda
TTTTTCTTTTAAATAATAAAAAACACATAATTTAAAAAAGATTACTAACATTAAAATAAAATAAGAAACTAAACATATGGCACTGGGGCTTTATAGGCTGATTCTGAGAATGGGCTTGGCCCAAGGTCCATTCTCAAAACCGGCGTACCAAGCCTTGTGTGCCTAGCCCAACACGAGTAGCCCTAGGTTGGCGAACCAATTCCTCGAATTAATGGAGTGGCCCTAGGCTGGCCAACCAATTATAGGAACTGGCCGACTTGCTGAGGGTTGCTCGATCGATAGGTTGGGCAGCCTTGGCGGCTCTACGCAGAGTTACCAAGTCCACACGACCCACCAGTACAGTGACCCTTGTTTGGCCGACCGATTCTGGAAATCAACTGGACAGCCCAAGGCTGCTCGGTCGCTGGGGTGGGCAACCTTTGCCGTTGCACGCAACTACCAAGGCTACCCAACTCAGCAGTTGAGTGGTCGGGGGCTTGGCAGGCCGATTCTGAGAATCGGCCTTGGGCCTAGGTTGATTCTCGAAATCGACACCATATTTTTAATTTTGTTTAGCTTATGTTAATAATTTTTTTGGTTCAAGTTTTTTTTAATTTATGTGTTATTTTATGTTTATAATTTTTTTTAATGATGTTATTTTTTTTGTTTTTTTCATTTTTGTTTTTGTTTTTTTTATGTTTTACATTTATTATAATATTATTTTATTAGGTCTTTTATTAATTTTGAATGTTTTTTTGTTGGTTATTTTTATAATTAGTTTTTTTTTAAAACTATTGATTTTTTAATTAATTTTAATTTTTTTTTTAATTTTATGTAGTTTTGAAATATTTTGGTATTATTGATTTATAGATTTTGAAATATTTGTATTTTTTTTCAATATTTGTTAGATTGTTAATTTTTGTTCATTTATTTTTTATTTTTTTGTTTTTTGGGTTTTCACCATATATATTTATATATGTCTATATTTGTTTTTATATATTTTTAAGATAATATTTTAACATGTAAAAAAATTTCAAAAAATTTATTAAAAAAAAATTGATATGACAAAACCAAAAAACAATTGCTTGCGAAAAACTTTAAAAACTAACATTCTTAGGGCAAAAAATAAGAAAGAAGAAAATTAGACAACTTTAAAAATTCTTAAATAATTAACATTTAAAAAAAATTGTGCATGTTAAGGACATAACAAAATTTAAAGTGTCAAAAATGACTTAAAAAAATGTTGAATGCATAACAATCACTAACTAACATGTTCACATCATAAACTCAAAAGAATTTCATTCAAGCATAAAAATGACATACACAATGTCAATCTAGATTAGTGCAACACAATATCACAAATATGTCGACTCATTCATGAATGTCGTAATTCTAACCATCTGCATAGGGAAATCCAATTTTGCATGATACATATAGCATCAAGATATTCATGTAATAACCCTAATCATTAAGTTACTAGCATATAACAACAACAAGTTATCCAACATATAACCTAATGATCAGATAACTATCATATAACAACAACAAGTTAACCTATAGCATACCAACAACATATAACATAAACGTCAAGTTATCTAACATAAAACAATAATAGCAATGCATACAACCACACATTACTATCATTCATGACTATCTGACATGTGCATATGACTAGACTAATCAAATACCATATATCATGTATGTAACCATAACATCAATAGAGATTTACATAACCCTAATATATATAGTCCTAATGCATATATCCATCCATTAACTAATATACCTGCATGCCCAACATACAAACATGTATGAAAACATGTTCTTTCCTTGAGGTCCAATGATGTAACTTCACTTTAATGATCTGCATCTCCTACTTTATCTTAGCCAACACATTAGCATCATAACATAGCAATGTCATCATGATGAACTAATTGCATACAATAACCTCATGCACAACAAACTTCACCATGAAAATGCATGCATAATACATATAGATATTGACATGCATAAAAAATGCATATACAACGATACACGCATGACGAGACATCCCACAACAACACCATCAACCTTCACATGGTGACACCATTACATCCATGATCAACACCATGCAAATGCAACAAGAACATGGAAAACAAGCATAAGGAAGACATATGCAACCAAAATGAATGCATGAACAACACAACACCCGTCCAGTGTGAGGGATGAACCATGCTCTCACACGAATATGTAACCACCCTACTCCCACATCTACCTAAGTAACCAGCATACCAGGGTAAACATGCGACGAGAGAGACCACTATGAAGGTATTCAACCTCCTTGGTGACCTTAAGGAAACGGAATCGATGGAACACATCAACCATACCTTCCACATTAACAACAACACCCCTAGGAGACATTTCAACCACTCAGGCATCCTTCCCTTAGGTACCACTAATATTTTAGAGCTCTTGACCCCTTAACACTCTCATGCTATGTGCATGCCAACGTTCATGGACCTCTAGATGCTCCCACAGGTCTGCATGCCTGCATCTTATGAATTTTCCCAGCACACATGTGCCAGCATTCGTGGAATTCAAGGCACTTTTCTACCCGAAAATTTTGGCCACTTCCTAGAACTCGCTATAACTTCCAAAATCCATCAAATACATGATGTAAATACTAATAAACCAAAATTCAACCTCAGGACTAGGCCTTCCCATCCACATTCGAGACTGACATTCTGTCAAACACTTGGCATCAATGCAACCTACAAGTCTAGGATACAAGACATAGCATGAATGACAAAAACTATTTTGAAACATGACAAGAAGGATCACCACCTTCTCCCTTGAAGCTCTTATGACATCAATTATGTCTTGCATCCATCATTTAACGATTACAAGTAAATACATGAGATAACCATCACATGAACCAGTCAACTAACCATGCTTATAACCAACATAAAACCATGTAAATAACAGATATATGATAGCCATTAAATCCACATATGAACAAGTGCAAAAGCAAGAGAACTCATCATAGGCAAATCTGACCAAGTTTGGGACTTCCACATACCACTTGACCATAGTGATGGCTAAACCAAATCTTTCTTTTAGTCAGTCACCCTTGTGCCATATTCCAAACATGAATGTGAGATCTCGTGGGTAAACCAATCCAAAAACAACCAAGGGAATCCATAGGCTAAACCACCTCCACCCCCACAAAAACTGTGATCACACCAAAACTTGTGCTCTAATCACAACCGAATTGAACTTTGAATGCCATCCAGAATCCATCACTATCCTTGAGGAATATTTTCTCTCCCTATCTTTTAGAATTTACCGCAATCCAATCCCAAATCACTAAGCCCTAAACCGATACTAGTCTCTCTTGCTTTAACACAATCCAAACCCAGATCAATAGGCCCTAAACCGAGATTTCTCCCATAGGATTTATCATGTATCCTCCCAAAATCGGTCAAGGGATTCCTAGGCCTTTGGGAATGAACCTTGAGACAACCTCTATCCTAGATTCTGAAATCCATCCAGAAAAACAAAGCTTAAAACTGAGATAAACATCCCAAGATACCACGACACCTGGAAAAAGGAAAGGCTAGGCTAAAAACCATTGTCATAACCCGAAAAAATGATGCCACTAACTGCAAGAGAACCATGCACCAACATGCAAATCCATGGATGTCAAAACCAACCAAGAAATCCCACATGCAACATGTCACTTGTAAGTATTCCTAAAGCTGCTTCATCCTGCTTTTCCTCCGTTGATCCTTGCTTTCCTTCCCTTGCTTGCTCCAAAACCTAAGAAAAGACTTGAGCAAGAACTTACAATGACCAAGATCTTTCCAAATGATCCTCAAAAGCCTTTTTATAAATGAGGTTTTTATTTTCTTCATTTTCCATCATTTTCTTTCCATTTCCTCCTCACATGGAACCTATGACCTTTCACCTTACTTTTCCTTTAATTTCCTTTATTTTCATAAATAAAATGTGACAAAAACAACTTTATGCATTTTTGTGCCTTTGCCTTAGTAAATTTCCTTAGCTGAAAACACATCGAGTGATCCCACTAGGATATCTTTGCCCAACATTCAGATTGGAATAAGCATCCCTTAACCATGGTCTTATTTTTCCTTTATTAAATTTTATTACATGAATCTTTTCACCAGGGTTGTCACAACTTGCGATGTTGTTTCTCGAACACATATAACTCCAATCACTCACGATGAGCAGCCATCAACCTCGAAATCTCCTATTCTAGCATGTTTTATGCAGATTTTCATTCCTTTTTAGCACACTTAATAGGGACAAGGATATGTTCTAGGTGCATTGGTACACTTCGAAGGGCTGAAAGGATGAGAGGGAAGGCTTCAGGGTTTCGAGATGTGCTCATGCTCTTGAGGGAGAAAGGAAATCAAGGCATGGTGCATGGCCCAAGTTCGAAGGACGAAGGAGGAGGTCTCGGGCTTCCCAAGTGTGTCGTGATCTCAATGGGGAGAAGGAGGGTATAGGGTGCACTCTTTAAGGCTAAAAGGCGAAGGCTTCAGGCCTTTGGGATGTGCTCATGTGCTCAAGAGGCCCAGGATGGCGCATTGGCGCAAACCTGAAGGCTGAATGCTTATGAGGTTTAGACAAAAATCATGTGCAACACATAATGACTCATCAATAAAACTTAGACAATATCAAACAATGGTAAATATACATCAAAATTCCATTTTCTACACATTCCTCAAGTAGGACCAGTGAAGTGTGTGCAATTGCGACCCAAAAGTGTCGTTTTATAACAACAAATATATTACAACAGCGAAATGCACCTAAATATGTTCTAACTAATGCGAGAACACTTGAGACCATATAAGGGCAGTTGAAACACATATAATAACATCAAATGACACTTGATGATCAAGGTGATGGTGATAGGAGGCTCTAAAAATTGAGTGTAGTGAAATTTTGGAGGGTGTTGTAAGAGCGACAACAGGTTCTAAATATATTAAGTCACTTCTCATAGCAACATGAATTGATAATTCTCATAAGACATGAATTCAAGAAAGGATTAGGAAAACATGGTGTCCAACCTTCTCAAGGAAGTTTTCATTAAGTTACACTTAAAGTTTTTATACACCAATGCAACCCTAGGATTATAGCCATGTGATTTAAGTGATGGAATTAATATTGTGGAAAGGTGCATTGTATCAAGAATAGATGAGAGAAATGAAAATAGAGATTTTTTTAGTGTTTAGATGCCAAAGGCAACTGATGAAAGCTAATTTAGAATCTTGTTCCCTATTAAAATCCATCCTTCTGTAACAAAGAGTACTTAGGTATAGTGTTTTGGGATATTTGAATTGTAAAAGATCAAACTTATTATGTCCTCTAACATCAGTTTATCTAGCATGGATTCCCAATATTTGTAAGAATTGGCGAGGAATCTTAAGATACATGAAGAAATGATATGGAAACATGAAATATCCACTTCCTTTTTAATTTCTAAAATTAGTAACTCCACTTTCTCTTTCAATTAAAAAATTCATAGTTATGAAAAACAATTTACCTGTCCACCCTATTTCATGTTAAGCATCAACTTGCAAATATTGAGAAATAATGCAGCATGATAAAGAACATGGTGGTGAATTTGTAGAAAGATGCATATTCCAAGGGATCCAACTTTTTTTTGTAAACTTAGGTAAGGGATTCTACAAAGCCATTAAAGAAAGATGCATATTCCAAGGGATCCAACTATTTTCTGTAAACTTAGGTAAGGGATTTTAGAAAGCCATTGAAGATATAATATTGGAGAATGAGAACCAAGGCGTATTAATATGGATTTAGAGGATTCCACAAGAAGCCATAATGTCCACTAGTTTATGGTTTTTATAGTTATTAACATATCAATATCTTTGTACAATGATGTGTGGTTTAATGGTAAGTCTATTTGGGCGAAGCTCCAAAGACCACAATTCAAATCTCATTGAGTATATGACCTGCTGTGGTGGCGGCTCAAGAGTAGATTTCCCATCCCCGCCTTGATAGCACGAGAGTCTCACTTTGCTAAAATCATAGGATCTTAGTATATCGACTTGTAGGTAGTTGGATGTACTCTTGGTGTTATAGTGGCAGCGACGAGGTTTGATCCTAGGTCTCCCATAGATTAGGGCTGGTAGTTACCGATTCACCACGTGGTTAAAGAAAAAAAAACATATCAAATATCTTTTGGAAATATGTAATACTAAACCATCAACTTGCAAATATTGAGAAATGATGCAGCATGATAAAGAACATGGTGGTGAATTTGCACAAAGATGCATATTCCAAGGGATCCAACTATTTTCTATATTTTCTGTAAACTTAGGTAAGGGATTTTACAAAGCCATTGAAGACATAATATTGGAGAAGAGAACCAAGACTTATTAAGGTGGATTTAGCAGACACCACAGGAAGCCATAATGTCCACTAGTTTATAGTTATTAGAGTTATTAACATATCAAATAATTTGTTAGAAATATGTAATACTAGTGAATGTGTCTATTTTGAAATAGAACTGTTATAATTTTAATTCAATTATGAATAATTATTAGGCCGGTGGTCGGGATTTAATTTTAACTAAATAGTTTAGAATATTCTTAGTGGTAGTCACAAATCAAAGGTTGATATTTATTTCAAACCTAATTCTTCTCTTGTCCATTTTAGCTAAATTGATTAATTAAAGAAGAAACATCATATGAACATGTCATATTTATAAGTTATAATTTCATAGCCATATAATATTAATAAGCCATCCTATTATAACCAAACTTTTTAATAGTTTAAAAATCTCCATAATAAAATAAACATGAATCTTTATGATTAAAAATATAATTACATATTTATTTATTTTTTATATATAAATAATAATAATAAATAATTTATAATTAATTATTTTTTTAACCAGTAAACATCAATATTCATATAATAAACACAAAATCTACTTTAAAATCGTAGCAAAGCTACTAAAATAAATTACAATATTTTCATGTTTCATAAATAAAAAACAAAAAAAATTAATTACATTACAAAATATCTTTTTAACTTTTAAAAAACTGTGCAAAAAACAATTTTAACCAAGGATTAAATTCTATTTAAGCCGATGTCAGCTACCATGGAAAAACAACTCAGAATTTGGTGCCCATCATGTTCGATCTCCTGCAAT
This sequence comes from Pinus taeda, assembly GCA_000404065.3. Lineage (NCBI taxonomy): Eukaryota > Viridiplantae > Streptophyta > Pinopsida > Pinales > Pinaceae > Pinus > Pinus taeda. The sequence continues at coordinate 18,483 of APFE030985523.1, forward strand.
TCCTTGTTGGTACCTCTATTTTTTTCTTTTTTTTTTCTTTTAATTCTGTTATGTTTTTATTTTGAAAAATTTTTAGAATATTTTTATTATATAAAAGTTACTCATCAAATTTGTTATTTCAATAAATTTCTGTTAAATTTTAGCTGCAAATTAAGCTAAATATGCGACCAAAAAAACTTTTAAAAATTACATTAAAAACAACTAATTTTATGTCCAATTGGCGTGTGTAGGGTTTTGATCGTATTCTTGATATTGCTCTAAGGGAGAAGGAACTCGAACTGACCCATTTATTTTTCAACGGGTTGTCAATATCCACTTAAATGGGATTGTACTTGCGTAAGTTATTTGGGTACCTAAGGATAGCCATGCTCATAGTGAAATTTGAATATCAATTTTTTCACGAATCAATATTTTCAAACATACGTAAAAACTTGCTATTCTTATTAATCTGCAAAACAAATCAATTTAAAACATTATACAGATTGCTGTAACATTGGGAAGAAATGGCTTTAACAAACCAATATTTCCTGTAATTCAGCTTTTATTTAGAGTTAAACAAAACAACTTATATGTCGAAATTCTATCCAAAATATTCTGGCGTAAGTTGATTTCTATGATACTTCATACAAATGCCAGGTTTGCGCAACTTCATGACTATCACAAAGTGAGAAAAGTAGACTAATTGTTCTTTGGTTGACCCAAATTTCAAAACTAGGTGAAATATTGCTATACAAAAAGACCAGAGACGCTTTGGTCCCGGAAAATAGGTTTGGCGTCACCAACGACAAGAGAAGTTCTCCCGAAGCTGAACACTTGTCAACACGGAGATTTAATGCAAAGAAGGAAGCACTGTATCTATAGTCCAGAGAGGTTCACGAAACCATGTGTCTAGGGTTTCTAGGAGATATAACTATAAAAGGAGAACATCAGAATCGGCTCTTAATCTATTCCCTTAGAATAGCAGGTACACAGCTGACACTACGGGAGATTGTACTTTTGGTAACTGACCTGCCTCTGGGACTGTTAGGGTTGGACCTCAAGCCATTTTCTAGAGAACCTTTCTTCAGAAGCTCGCGCAGAGCATCAGCAAGATACAGCGCAGGATTCGAGCGAGCGACCTGGTTGAATTTAACACACACAGCCATATGCACACGCAAAGCGTCCTCCATGGGTACTTCTTTCCCCATCCAATGGCGTTCTTCTTTGACAGCTTCGCCGCAGAGCCCACAAACCAAGCGCCCACAGAAGAGTTCTCTCACCATACGAATGTAAGTCGGCGTGCAATCTTCAGACATTCCACAGCACTCACACTGAGCTTGGTGGATTTCCGGATTCGTTACTGCATGCAGATTCATGTCCGAATTCAGGGAGCTTCGGCTCAGTTCTGCAGAAACATCGGATAGGTTTCTATTCAGATGTCCCTCCAGCGAGAGCTTGGGGATCACGACAACCCTATTACTCGCAGCAGGTGGAACATGCTTCGATATTTCGACGTCATGCTGTGATGGCCTGTTTGGATTCAATTCTAACGATGAAATTTTTGAGGAATTTGCATCTAGTGCCATTCTTCTATCTCAAGCTTCAAATTTACAGAAGCCAGAAATCTTTAACCACAAACAAAAATTCATAGTACACACATTGATATATAATGGACAAAGCTAGAACACCCTTTATAGAGAAACTACATTGGATAGTAATAGTTGGCCAAAATGGAAGGCAGAGATTCAGCCGAACAAGCCATAAAGCCTATTTTGATCCACAACTGTACCATACTATGATAAGGATAAACTTGTTGACGATCTGGTTTTTAACTCACGAGATTGTGTTAATAACCAGACATTTCATGAATGGAAGTGGAGATAGCGGCGAGCAAGAATGATTGAGAATAATTGGGTCAGTGCCATCTTCCTCCGTCCGTCACTTGATGTGATATTAGAAAGTTAACTGGTCACATTTATCTCGCACTTTCAAAAAGCCATTGGAGGGTTGTTACCGACTTCATGTGCATTATTCATGTGTGTGATTTAGGGATGAAGATGCCAAAGGTTAAGATTTTGCGGATTTTCCATCTAATCCGAAGAGCTTTCTTTCATGTGATCGATAAAGCAGTAGCCAAGTTTTTTACGTTTTTGGTTCTATTTAGTTATTTTTTCCCTCCGAGAGTATTTAATTGATATTATATTTTTAAAAATAATTTTTTATCTATTTTAATTTAACTTAAAAACATTTATATTTTCTATGTGTAAAATATACAATTATTAAAATTAGAAAGATTTCTCTTTATTTCTATTAGAAAAAAAAAAATGTATTTCTAATTTACTGTGAATATAATTCACTAAAGAAAAAACTTTATATTTATTTTGGTGATTTATATTAAATCTCTTCTTATTACAGATTGATTACAAACAGCTTCATGGCCATCATTCCTCTTGAATTGGAAGATATGGAGTTGGTCAAATTGCACGCATGTACAAAATTTTTTAAAAAGGCAATGGGCAACACTCTGAACTCTCTCATAAGCTATGTGCTCAGTATTAATAAATAATTTTTAAAAATATATAAAAAATCAAATGAAAAATGAAAATAATTATATGGATAAAAATTTACAGAAAAAATTTAATACAAAAAATTAAAAGAATATTTCCAGGTCAAATTGGCAAATATTTGAAAAATATTCATTATTATAGTTTTATTATAAATTTTGTTATCAATGTAATATAAAAACACATCATTAAATCTAATACTAATTTAAAATAAAATCTAATATTTATATTAATATTAAATCTAATAATAATGTTAATATATTATAATATTTGTTTAGAAATTTTTTGGCGAAATCACATAATTGCTCATTTGTCGACGCGTTTCGAACCAACTAGTGTGGTTCATCTCAGGACAAGTTGAAGATACAGATCCAGTATAGCGAGTTAAATAGTCCAAGCAGAGACTCCAACGGCTAAAACGACTAACAGCTATTTTTCAACATAAGGACCCAGTCAAACCTCCTTTAACTAAATTAATATTAATATTCTTTATAATTAATATTATACTTCTCGAACTAAGTAAACTGGGTAAAAATTAACCAGATCAGAAGTTAGATAAAATTATTATTTATATATTTAAATATAAAATTATATAATTATAATATATTATATATATTATATATATATAATATTATATATATACTATATATATTAAAATATTTTTCAATACCTATTAATATTATATTTAATATATAGTTTTTAAATATTTATAATTATTAGAAAACTATATTTTTACTAAAAATTGATTAGATCAATGGTTTAGTTATCAAAAACTAAACTTTTATTTATTTAAAAAATTATTTTATATATATCTATATATATAATTAATATTTGCCATACCAACTTTTTATTAATATTATATTTAATGTAATTTTTTAAATTAATAAAAAATATATATATATTATATATAATATATATATATATATATTAATACTATATATATAATTGAAGTTTATATATTAAAATATTATATCTATTTCTATCAATTTTCTTGAAGTTTATATAATTATTATATCTTTTTTTTTTAATTTTTAATTTTTTATCTTACACTATTTCTTAAGGTTAGTTAAATTAACTTAGAACTAACAAAAAATCAAAATTAATCAAATGAATAAATGAAAAGTAATATTGATTAGTTATGAAAATGCATATTTTAATTATACATGAACTTATAGCATTAGGATGTTAAAAATATAAGGCTAATAAAAAGTTAAATAATTACCTTACAATCTAAGGTTAGTTCAATTATTTTTAATCATATATTATGCTAAATATTCCCAGGTTGCCAAATTTAATAATCTTCGAATATATAGGGAAAAAGAGGGGATTAAATCAAAACCATAAGGGCGATAATTAAAAGAAGAACAAATCAAAATCATAATTTTCCAGAAAAATTAATAATTTAATCAATCATTAAAATTACATTTAATGATTTTAAATTAATATTTATTAGAAAATTTACAAGCTCCTAAAATTTGATCCTTTCCAGATATAATATATCTAAGTTAAATAAATCTAAAACTATGAACAAATTTTACTAAAAAATAAAACTACTATAATGCCTCTACTTGATCGTAACTTACTCCCTAAAAAAACCCATTAACTTCATCCTTCAACAACAAAGTTAAAAAGAAAATTAACTATTAAATATATTATTTAAGTTTTATTTCTTCTCACATTTAATAATGCCACATACTTGATTGTACTAGCTCCTAATAAACCACATAAACTTCATCCTCAACAACAAGTTAAAAAAAACTATTAAATTATATTATTTAGTATTTTATTTTTCACGTTTAGTGTAACTATATAAATATTATTTTGATTAATCAAAATAAAAATAGAAATATTTTATAAAGAAATATTGGATGGTATAGAATTAAGTACGCCTTAAAATTATATATATAAAGATTTGAATTAAGGATAAAAGTAAAGGGCTTTATTTGGGTTTGTGTAGCGGCTTTGATCTAGAACAATGTAGTCATTTGCATGTGGTTTTTTTTTAATGGTTAGAATTTTCGATATAACGTGGAAATCTCTCGCATCTTCATCAATGTATATAGTTGTTCAAGATTTGACATATTTTTGTATTTATTTACCTTACATATTCTGTCTTCAATCTAGGACCAAATGAACTTGTGGAAATCTTTCATATCTCCATCAATGTATATAGTTCTCCACGCATTACAGATTTGACATATTCATAAAATGTCTTCTATTTATTTTCGTTACATATTCTCTCATCAATCTAGGACCAGCTGAACCTGAAGATTTAACAGTAAAAAGAGTTATTCAAATTTTGAAAATTTTACGAGGACATAAAAAAGATCCACCTGGTGGAAACACTATTCATTTCTGACATGATGGAAAAAAAAGAAAAGTCATAAGAAGCTAGAAAGACTATTCATTTATGACATGATAGAAACAAATAAAAGGTAGTAAGAATCTGCACTTTAGCTTTACGAATTAATTTCTCTCCACCCGTGAAATAGTGTCTTGGAAAAACCAGTACATTGATGATTCAACATGGCTTTATTTTTGTAGGTCTCTTCGTTGGGTTGATTATCTAGGAAAGAGAATAGAAGGCATCATTTGATAATATTTTTTTTCTTTTTTTTCTTTTTCTTTCTCACGGAGCAAAGCGATTTTTAGTTTTAGAATTTTTATTAATTTTTAGTATTAAATTGAGAAAAATGGTTATAATTATTTTATTAAAAACATTATATAAAATTGTGTGTTAGGTTAAGTTTTGAAAGTAGAAATAAAAACAAATTTATCTTAAAAATATTAATTTATTTATAAGAAAATTTAATTATTCTAAAATATCTATTGAAAATTTTTTAATTATTAGCTGGAGAGTATAAATTTAATTTTTATGGATATGATGGGATATTATAATAGTATTATATATTCAAGGTTAGTTCTGTTTTTTAATTAATTTATTTCAAATTAAATAAATAAAGACATTTTCATATTAACATTGTGTAATGTTAAGCATGTGCATTTGTAATTCATGATAATCTATTCATGGTTATTATTAAGAAGAGCTATTTACAAGTTAAGAATTTCCATTATAATGGGAATTAATTTCTTTTGTTAAAAAATATTGTTACATGTTCTTTTTAATTTTATATGATTAATTAATATATTAGTTCTTTCTATAATGAATATTAATACTAATTTAAAATAAAGTTTATAATTTAGTATTTTATGATTTTTTAAAATTTAAACAATGTGAGATGTATCATGGGGTAAGTGTTTTGATGTTTATCATGAATTGATGCATATCTACTTTATCAACCATTTATTTTATATACTTACACTAATATATAACTAGCCTATATCCATCATAACCTTGGATCTATCAAGTGGCGAGAGGGATCAAATCGCTCGAGGTGAAACCCTCTTTTTTGAGTGCAAAAATTGAGGAAAGGTTTGCACCTCGAGATATTTGATCCATCTTGGCGCTTCAGGTTAATATGGGTCCAGGTTGGTTATATAATATTATAAAGTATCTATATTTGTATCTATGTGCCTTTTTCTTATTCCCTCTATCTCACCCCCCAAATATACATAGTCTCTTTCCATATCTTTCACCCTCTCTCTCCCCTTTATATTGCTCTCTCTCTTCCCTCTCGCTCTCCTCTGTCACTCACTCTCTCCATATCTCTCCCTTGTCACTCCCTCTCTCACTCCACCTTTCACTATCTATGTCTTTCTTCCTCAATCCCTCTCTCTCCCCTTCCAACTCCATCTCTCTCTTCTCCTCTCTCTTCTATCTTGTATCTAAATTTATGTCCTATCTCTTTTTCTCTCTCCCCCTATCACTCACTCCCTCTCTCTTTCCTCCAAGTTTGTAACTATGTCCTTCCCTTTCTGCTTCTTTCTCTCCCCTCAATATATGTGTCTCCTTCTTTCTCTCTTCCCCTTCTCTCCCTATCTCTCTCCATGTCTCCCTTGTCATTCCCTATCTCTCTCCACCTCTATCTCTCGGTGTATTTGTTCTTTACTCCCTCTCTCCCCCCTCGAACTCCATCGCTCTCTCTCTCCCCCTCCCTCCATTTGTCTTTCCCTTTCTCTCTCTTACTTCCTTTCTATCTCACCTCCCTCCAAATTTGTCATTAACTCCCTCTCTCTCCCCCCCATCTCTCTCTTAAATTTGATCCCATTATATTGTGTTGAAGAAAGTAACTAAATTTAAAAAACTCAACTGGTTATAAAATATTAAACCTATATTTTGGATCAATCATGTATGTTGGGATAAGAGAGAACTGAGAGATGGTGGTGTCTAAAGACAACATTGTTTTTTCTCAATGGCCACAAAGAAAATTTACCTTTGATCTTAAAATCCTTTAAATAGCCTTCATTGGAGATTAATACATTGGGAAAAAATCATGTATGTTCATATACTTGGAGCCATAATACAACCAATATCTTGAATGAGTCAAGTTTACTACAAGAACCCTAACAATCCCCCCCTTAAAATTGACTATGGGATATTGACTTAGACCCATTTTTATTTTAGTCCGCATAAAAATGTTTCTATCTACCAGATTACATGGGTAACTAGCTAATGTATCTGTCTATTATCTAGGATACCTTATCACATACATGGTTCATCAACCATATCTCCTAAGTTCTGAAATACCCCCCATCAAGCTAGGATATTGATACAACTGCCACCATGGTACCTGTCCGAGTGGTCTGTTCCACAACTTGATAACTCCATGTGCCATTTCCACTACATGTATGACTAATCTATCTCTTAAGGGCTTACAACTATGCATGCTTCGACATAATATGTTTTCCTCATCATCAGGTTTGACAACTTCCTGGGGGAATACATCTTCTTATCATAGGTTTTACAACTTGGACCAAAACGCTAAGGGTTTTCACACATCAGATGTCAACCCCTTCATTGAATCCATCTCCATTTTCATTATGTTCATCTCCATTTTCATTTTTTTTTCATATTCTTTCTTTTCATCCATCAAAACTTTCTCTCGGCTTCTTTACCATGTTTAATCCATTCAACACAATTTCTCCTGGTCTAGATAAACTGCAAGTATGCTCTTGTCGCATCGACAAGTTGATGTGCTTCCTTTACACCGCATCTCTACCATCACAAATTTTTTCCTATCCTCAGCCATGACTTATTCAACGAACTTCTTGAATCCTTATATATATATATTATATATATATATATATATATTATATATATATATATATATTATATATATATAATATATATATATATATATATATATATATATCCCTTGACAACGTGTTTTTGTCACCCATTAATCCGCCATATTTGGCTCTAGAAATACCATTCACACAACATCCTTCACCCTTTGACACTCACACACCACTAATGATGCCCATCTATCATCATTGGGGTGAATTTTGATACGTGCTCATTGTATTTATTTTCCTTGTGGTATTTATGATAATCTATGGTTTTTTGCATCAGTCAACTTCTTCATAGACTTGTGTTGTCAACATTCTAGGCCTCATTTTGTAGTCATTCATACTGCGCATCACCAAACTAGTCAGTCTTGAGGTTTTCTTTGGATCATTGCTCTAGCCTTTATCGTGGAGCCTATCATTGGCTTTATGCTTCCTCTTCCAACTAAGGGCTTTTGTTATCGCTCTATCATGGTATTTTGCAAGATTCCCCCAGTTTCCTTTATTACAACTTCCGATGGATGCACCATCTCACACATGCTTTACTCATTACACCTCATGTACCTTCATTGAGCTACAAATTACACATTTTCCATGTAATGTCACAATCCCTAATTCTTTGAGCCATAGCTATCATTCTTTCCTACCACCATCATTGTTACATATTTGGATCTATCTCATACTTCCTTGTATTGGGTCAAGGCTTGTGTTACTATTGCTACTCTTCCATACATATTATACCCAACCATATTCTAATTGTCCTTCAACTTTGATACCTAATGTTGGGATCACAGAGCATTGAGAGATGGTGGTGTCCAAAAGCATCATTATTTGTTCTTTGTGGCCACTGATACAATTTACATTTCATCTTTCAATCCTTTAAATATTCCTCATTGGAGATAAATACCATGGGAAAAAAACGATGTTGATATAACTGGAGCCATAATACCAGAAATATCTTGACCGAGGCAAGTTGACTAGAGAAACCCTAACAATGTAAAAGAAATACAATAATGAAAAACTTGAAAAATCCTACAGTATCTTTCCTCTATTATTGTTCGTCACTTTGCTTGCTCTCATCACTTGGATCCTTAGTTAAGCTAGATTTATTCTAGTTCTTAACACTTTTATTTATATTGTGTAAATTTCACCCCCTCATATATAAAAGTTACGTCACAAGATTCGTCGAAGATTAAACTTGAGGTTCAAATTTTGGTGAACCTTAAAAAAAAATTGATGTTTTGTGAATCATATCAAACTTCATAGCCATTCAACAAATCCATAGATCAAAACTCAAAACATCATATCACAACTCAAGCTTGTAATTTATCCTTCTAGTTTACATGTCTGTGATAACATTTTTGATGTTTACTGATGTTAATTTCTTACTTATTTTACTTCTATATATATATAATATCATATATATATATATATATATATATATATATATATATAAACGAACCTAATGGTGAGCCTCATTTGAACCTCATCAAAAAGTTCGAACTCAAACCAAACCTAATCATTATTGAACCAAAACTTGAACCCTAACCCGAACAATGTGACATTGTATAAAAGTATCATCACTTCTAATTTTATTAAAACCTTATCTAATTTCTAGGAGAATATTTTTAGAACTCGTGAGGATATAGGGTTTAGATATATCTAAAAAGTAATTTTAAACCTTTTCCCTTTTAGATTCAATTAAAATATGTTAAAAAAATAAAATATTTTATACAATATTTTGATTTGTGAAATGAGTTATGGTTTTTGGGCATGTGCTATTGATAAGCCATGGTTTGTAACAAAGTATATTTACAAGCTAATAATACCCATGGTAAAGTGGGGGTGAATATCAATGGTTGAGAATCTTGTCATAATGTTATACCAGCTTAGATCCATCTTAACCCCGAATTTATCAAGGGCCGAGAATGATCAAATCTCTCAAGGTGCAACCTTCTTTTTTGATTGCAAAACTTGAGGAAAGTTTTTCACCTCAAGAGATTTTATCCCTATAGGTACATGGTTAATATGGATATAGGATGTCTATATAATATTATATAATATCTATATTTGTATCTATGTGTCTCTCTCTTATTTTCTCTCTCTATCTCATTCGCCAAACATACACTGACTCTCTCCATATCTATCTGTCTATATCTCCCTCCCTCTCAATTCCCTTTCTCTCCCTCTCTCTCTCCTTCTCTGTCTTTTCCCTCCCACTCTCCTCTCATCGTCACTCTCTTTCCATCTCTCCCTTTTCATTCCCTCTCTCTCTCTCCACCTTTTTCCATCTATTTATTTCTTTTTCCCTCCCTCTCTCTCCACCTTTCTTTGTCTATTTATTTCTTCTTCCCTCCCTCTCTCTTCCCCTAAAGCTCCATCTCTCTCTCCTCTTATATCTTCCTTCGTCTCCCTTTCTCTACCACCTCCCTCTCTCTCTGTCCCCTTCACTTACTCTCTCTCTTTCTCTCTTCCCTCCAACTATGTAACTATCTCCCTCCCTCTCTCCTTCTCCCTCCCCCCTGCATTTGTGTGTCTCATGGTGGCTTCACTGGGGAGAAATACCACACCACATGAGTTCATATTAGGGGATATATATTGAGGAAAAAATGACATAATATAGTGAGAGATATAAAGGGGATAAAGGGTTTTTTAATTAATAGTTACAAAAAATGAGCTCAAAATTAATGAAAAAATAAAAAGGGGTATGAAAAATGTTAATGAAAAAATGAATACCCACAATATCTAGTGAATGTGGGGATTTCATAAATTGGAAAGATTTATTGGGTTCGTATTGGTAGGGGGTGAAATAAGGTGATTTTTTTAGGTCTTCTCTTATATGTAGTAAAATCAAGGGTATTATTTAATATTCCATGAACACACGTGATATGTTAGAGGTTCATTGAGTGAATCCCTTGTGATTTGTCTCCCTCACTCCATCTCTTTCCCTTCTCTCTCTATCTCTCTCCATGTCTCCCTTGCCACTCCCTCTCTCTCTCGAACTCTATCTCTCTATGTCTTTTTTCTTTACTGCCTCTCTCTCCCCCTACAAGTCCATCTCTGTCCTTCCCCTCTCTCCTACTCTCTCTCCCCTCCTACACCTCTTCCTTCCTCTCTATCCCACCTCCCTCTCTCACTTCTCTCTCTCTCTCCACCATTTGTATTTGTCATTATCTCCATATCTCTCCCTCTCCCATCCCCCTTCCACCCTCCTGCCTCCCCCCCTCTCTCTTAAATTTGATCCCATTATATTTTTTTATTTAAATTAACAAAAAAACTCTATTGATTGTAAAATAATAAACCTATATTTTGGATCAATCTTGTCAAAGAAAATACGATAATGAAAAACTTGAAAACATCCTGCACTATATTTCTTCTATTATTATCAGTCACTTTGTTTTCTCTCATAATTTGGATGCTTTTTTAAGATAGATCTATGTTGGTTCTTAATACTATTATTTATATTATCGAAATTTCACATCTTTATATATAAAAGTATTGCCATTTTTTATTCTACTAAAACCTTAATTTAATTTGTGGGAATATTTTCTATAGACTTGAGGATATAGCAGTGAGATATATCTCAAAAGTAATTTCAACCTTCTTACTTTTATATTAAATTACAAAAATGTTATAAAATAAAATAAAAATAAAATATTTTGATTGTGAAATAAGTTATGGTCTTTGGACATGTGGTATTTATAAGGCATCGTATTGGACCATGGTATTGTAGCAAAGTCTATTTACAAGTCAATAATATGGATGGTAAGGTGGGGGTGAATAAAAATGGCTAAGAATCTTATCATATTGTTATAAAATATTTTGATTGAGAAGTAATATATAATTTTTGGGCATGTTGTATTGATAACCCATAGTATTGGCTCATGGTATTGTAACATATCCTATTCACAAGTTCATAATATCACAAAGTGAGCATGAATATCCATGGTTAAGAACCTTATAATATTCTTATAAAATATTTGGATTGTGAAATAAGTTATGTTTTCTTGGGCATCTGGTATTGATAAGCCATGTTATTAGTTCATGGTATTGTAACAAAGGCTATTTACAAGTTAATAGTATCCATGGTAAAGTGCGGGTGAATATCCACGGTTAAGAAAATTGTCACATTGTTATAAAATATTTTCATTGTGAAATAATATATGATATCTGGGCATGTGGTATTGATAAGTCATGGTATTTTTCCATGATATTGTAACAAACCCTACTCATAGATTCATAATATCAATGGAAAAGTGGGAGTGAATGTCCATGGTTACTAATCTTATCATATTATTATTTTTTTTATTGTGAAATAAGTTACATTTTTTGGCCATGTAGTTTGATAAGCCATGGTATTGGTCTATGGTATTGTAACAAAGCCTATTTATTAGTTACTAATATCCATGTCAAATTGCAGGTGAGTATCAATGGTTAAGAATCTTTTCATATTGTTTTAAAATATTTTAATTGTGAAATAAGTTATGTGTTTTAGGTATTTGGAATTGATAAACCATGATGTTGGCCCATGATATTGTAGAAAACCCTATTTACAAGCTAATAATATCTACGTTAAAGTGGGGACTGAATATCCATGGTTAAGAATCTTGTCATATTATTATAAAATATTTTGGTTTTGAAATAAGTTGTGTTTTTTGAGAAAGTGGTATTGATAATACATGGTATTATAACAAATTAACAAAATCAAAATATAACAAGTTGAATTTTATTATTCTATTACGTTAACATTTTATTATTGAACATTTTAATGTTTCCAACCATGCTATTATATTACTTGCAACTTTTTATTTATTACTTTTCACTTTTTGTTATTTTTTAATTGAGTCGACATTTAAAATGGCCAAGAAAAAATATTTTGATTGTGAAATAATATACGATCTTTGGGCATGTCCTATTGATAAGCCATGGTATTGGCCCATGGTGTTGCAACAAATATTATCCACAAGTTCATAATATCAGTGGAAAAGTGGCCTGAATATCCATGGTTAAGAATCTTAACATATTGTTAAAAATTATTTTGATTATGAAATAAGTTATGCTTTTTTTGGCATGTGGTATTTATAAGCCATGACCTTGGTCCATGCTATTGTAATGAAGCCTATTTACAAGTTAATGATATCCATCATAAAGTGCAGGTGAATATCTATGGTTAAAAATCTTGACATATTGTTATAAAATATTTTGATTGTGAAATAAGTTATGTTTTTTTGCCATTTAGAATTGATAAACCATAGTATTGGCCCATGGAATTGTAACACCACGTATTGACAAGTTATAAATATGTAAGATAAAGTGGGGTGAATTTCCATGGTTAAGAATCTTGTCATATTCTTATAAAATATTTTGGTTGTGTTGTGGTAAAAAACACAACACCCCCATTTTGACTTTATTATTATCCTAATAACTATGGGGAGACTTTTATTTCTTTTATCATAATTTTGTTTTATTTAAGTTTCTTTGATTAATAAAACTACGTTTTAAATCTTAATAATTGCGATTAATTAATAAATAGCCCTCGAGGCCACGCTCATATTATAATATATGGAAATGATCCTTTTAATATGCAATATTGAAACGAACATATTATAAATCAAAGTTTGACCATATTGTAATATAACGAATGGTAAGATCCACCTACCACATCATTACTTCTACTCCCTAGTGTTTGCGATTGAATATTTTCAACTGACCAAGATTTGTAATAATAATACCCCTCCGATCCCCGATATTCATAGTTCTCTGATCGTCGATATCCCAATGCACTTGCCCCTCTGACTTACAGTTTGTATGAATTTCCGATATGTCGAACCTCATATTATTTAAGATTTGGTTTAATTGTGATATCAAATTCGTTCATATATTAGAACTTTTTGAATGAAACACATCTAAAATCCTCAATAAGACATATCTTCCAATCTTCGAGATGGTTGTGGACCCAATGGGCTTTATCACAATGATTTAATAAAATATCGCGTCTAATCCTCATTGTAACCTTCCATATATCATAAGTCTTGCAGAGTGTGCCATCTCAAAACTCTGATAACTCAAAACCTTTGATATCTGTCTGTGTCTATCGATTTTCATGCTTTCTTTTGGTCATTGCTATAAATTTCTAGAAAGTCACTATTATAAGGTTCTCGGGATATCCATTTTAGTTTTTCTTTACGATTGGTTATGGTTTGCGTTATTTCCAGTAAAATGTTAATGAGTTATGTTATTTTAATTATAGGGATAAACCCAAGGTTAATTATGGAAGATCTTTGACTCCCTATCGCAATGAAACTGATGATCCACTACACCATTAATGAAAGGAAAAGACTCTTGTAAAGGTCATTCAAAGATTTTGTTCGGAACTAATCTTCTGCTCAATTGAAGACTATTAGAATCCAATCCAAATGAAGCTTCTAAGATCTTCTAAGTTCATCTTGTGATTCAATAAAATACAAAACCTCCAGATTATTTTACTTTTTATTTCTTGTTTGTTAAGAAACCGAAGGGATCTTTTAACTTTGAAACTCTATGTAAATACTTGTCTCTTCAATAAGATCAAGGAGGTCCTAATCACACACAGGGGGCTCTATAATAATTCGATTTATGCTTTTGAATTATTATATAGTGCAAAGAGTTTCATTGTAGAGATTGTACAGAAGTTACAACTTTGTTATTAAGGGAATTTTCACTATTACAAGCAGTTTCATTAAGCATCAAAGCCACTCTTAGAACTATGGTAATACAATTTTGACATGATTTTAATTAATTCTTATTGTTATGTGATTATTGTCTCACTACTAAATATTCAATTTTTGTTTTGATATTTATTCTAAATAGTATTATGTTTCTTTGATATTATGCATTATTGTTGTGTCATTGACATTTTTTTGTGGAAGCTTTGTTAAATCTATATTTGTAGGGAAGAATGAGATAGAAATCAATCTTAGTTCATTGAAGTATTCTTGTGGTGACTCATAACTATTTATTATTGCAAGATTATTTTTCTTTCACTTGTATTAGTTAATGTGAACTACTTCCTTTAATCAATACAAAATCACATGATGAATTATATCAGTTCTTCCTTTGTTTTAATTAGCGTCCTCTCAAATTTGGAAAGGGCTATCCCATTCCAATTCGAGATAGGTTTTTTTTGTTTTAGATTAGTCTTGCAGATAGATGTTTAGTCTGCATTTAGTTTAACTTTTCATTTCTCGAAGTCCTTTTCTCAAAGAGGCCAAGCATATTTGTGGTTTGGTTGAGCCATAGATTAGCTTAAGGATTTCCCTCCTTTCCCGAGCTTAGTAGGAAGGATAATCCGATTTCTCTTTCTTTTTTGGAAACTAGAAGATTTACTTTAAGCCAATAGAGATACAAAAAGGGTAATTGGACCTAGTTTAACCAATCAAAACCACCATTTCGATGGATACAGAGCTACTTTAAGTTCCTGACTCATTGGTCTCCCTTAAAACATTGAAGAGTCATTTTTTTCGATCAAATATTTTGGCGTTAGAAGGAGTTCCTATTTTAAATTTTTTTCTAAAGTTTTTATTGAAAATTTTTAAATTTTGAATTATGGGTTCCTCCAAAAAAAATCCTTGGAGATGCTTCATTGTATCACAATCAAACACTACTCCAATCAAGGGACTTAAAAAAATTTCATAGGTAAAGTTCAATGCTAAGTCTTCTACCACCAATCACCTTTTTCAATTCATTTCAAACTCTAAAAAAATTAATATTGATGAGGTTGATCTTGCCAAGATTTTCACACATACTTTGATAGGACATGAAAAAAATTGATGTCTTTCACTTCGAGTTTCCTCATTACATAGTTGGGATAAGTTTGGAGCAATGTTCATTCATGATTTTAAATGATACAACTACAAAAAGGTGTGAAAACAACTACTTCAATTGCATAGGACAGAAGGCGAGCCCTTGGATCAATTTTCAATTAAATTTAAATTTAAATTAATTCTTTTTAAATCCAATGACTTACCTCCTCAACGTAAATTGATGAGTTTGTTTAAGTATTTAATTTCTCTTCCTTCTACCTCTAATGAAGAATCAGATGCCAAGGAAGACAATAAAAAAGTCATTTATGACAATGAAAATATTGAACTTGGTTCTTATCCATCTTCAATTTTTTTTTTAATTGATTCTGAATCCTCAAATGAATCTGTATTTGAAAGTGAAAAAGGTATGAGTTCAAACACTTCCTTTCGTAGACATAATGATTTCAATGATTATAAATGAACTTCGATTTCTCAATTGTACAATCATAATGTAACTTCTTGAAGTTTTAATCTCGAGGATAATATTGATTGTACATTCATAATGATTTGTAAAAAAGAAATATTTGTAAACAAACATCCACTATGTTGTAACATAATTTGTAACATAGATGTATATTACCAACTATCTTTCTCTCATTCTTTTAAATTTCTTTCTTTTTTGAATTTATTTTTTATTTTTTGTGCACACTACACAGACATCTTGAGAGATAAAGTTCCACACTCTCATCAAATGAATTAATTAGTACATGCAATAATAAATTTCAAAATTTCAATCATCTGTTTCAATTTATTCTTAGGTTGAGCTTCTATCTTATGATTGGACATATGATTTTCAGATTTCCAAATGCATTCTACATGAATGATAACACTCGAGAGTACATCTATACTTTTTGAGAAAACATGCATTCCTTTGAAAAATATTCCTCATTGCTATTCACTCGATTATTTTGAAAAGAAGATTTATGATTTTTCTTTTCCTTTACAACAACCTTTCATTTGTAAAGATTTAACATTTAATACTGGTTTTTCGTTTCCTCTTTCCTTGAATTATTTTCGAACATTTGAATCACATCCTTATCTTGATGATACTATAGACAAATAATTGGAAGAGTTTCAAACGAAGTATTTTGTAAATAATTTTATTTTTATTTTTCCAATTTTAAAATTATGCGGTGTGTTTCATTTATGTTTCAATGTTTCAGCCACAATTTTATTTTTGTTGACATTTTGTTATTTGCATGCATGCAATAGATAAGGCACTTAATGGTTGCACTCAAAGTTTGATCTTACCTAGTAGTAATCTACTTTTTAGATTAGGATTAGGATTAGGTATAGATTAGATTTCTTTTTGTTAATATTTTGTAGATTGAATAAAAGGATGAATTTAAATATTCTTAAGAAATACATGGAAGAAGATGAAGATTAATGAGGTAAACTTATTATCAAATTCTTCCAGGTATGCAATTGCATTTTTATTATAACCTATTAGCTTTTTTGAATTCAGTTTGTTCTTTTATGCTTCAGTTTTATTTCTTTCATATAATTTTGTCCTTGTTTTTTTATGTTTTGGTTTGATCTAGATTTTGCAAATAAAATAGTTGTCATAAAAGGGGCATCTTTCAAGACCCACTCACGAAGATTTTCTTAACTCAAAAAAATTTCTTATCATTTTTGTGATATGTTTTAAAGAAAGGTTTGTGTAAGGAAATGAATCCATATTAAACTTTCAAATGATATTTTTAATCACAATGCTTCATTAGTTTGTTTATAAAAAAATAATGAATAAGTAACTCATTAAACAAGACAACAATTTTCTTGAAAAATACAAAACAAGGCCTGAATTCCTTATGTCAAGATTTTGCTTTTACCTTGTTGGAGTTATGCCTATTTCATGATTTTTCTTGCAATGGTTTACTTTTATCTTATTTTGGTTTGCATTTATCTTCGCTCTTGATTTTGGATCCTTTTTCATAGCATCATTGTCGTTTTCAAAATCCATTTGAGTGTGCTTCTGGTGATAGTACCCAACCGTTTAGTTGGGAAGCACATACACGCCACCTTTGGTCTGATACATGGAATTTTTTTTTCTAATTTAATGAAATTCATTGGGAAAAGGAAGAACGTCAAGATAATTATCAAATTTCTTTCTTTTAGATTCAGATTTGAAACTCTTATTATATTCTATTTATTTATCATTATGATAATCTCTAACTTTATGACATAAGAGATAATCTTGTTTTACAACAACCTTTATCATAGAAAACTCCTAAAATAGCGAAGGAAAAAGAAATAGTTTAGTATTTTATCACTCTTCTATGTCATCCCAATCTCTTAAGGAGAGGATTTGTCCCCCGAGCTATGTTAAAAGCATCAAAGTGTCAAATAAACTATATGTAATATCTGGAAGATAGGGGGTTTCCTTACAAAGCTGTCTACGATGATCATGAGCATTGATCATAGTGACATTACCATATCTGGTTACCATGCCAAGATAATGGATTACAACAACTCGTTGTAAGAAAATAGGTCTCATCACGAGCCTAGTTGTTCGTTCCTATCAATACTTGTGAACGATATTGTCAAAATATGGTTACCAAGCTAGGACAATGGCTCTTAGAGTAATTTAGTAAAAAAATTAGAAATATGTTTCCTCTGAAATACCAAGCAATTGATGTGATACTGATGTTTCCTTGGTTTAAAAGGTAATGATGTCGATTCTATAGACATCTACTGGAAGTAGTGGCTCTACTTGTGATAATAAGAGTTCATATTTTTACTCAAATCAATTAAAAGATTTTGTTTTTTAATTAAATTTGGTATAAGTTAATGACTGTTGTAGACATGATTATTATTTTATCATCAACACTGATGGTGTAAAAGAAGATAAAATTCCACTATCCTTTATAGAGATTTCATTGAAAAACTAGATTTTAGCATTTTGTTTCATTTAAATTTATTCCTTTTTCTGTGGGGTCTCATCATTATTTTAAGAGATTACTGGTTCTTCTCATGTGTTTCCATTGTTGTGATAAAACACAAAACACCCCCATTTTGGCTTTATTATTATCCTGATAACTATGACGACCCTTTTATTAATTTTATCATCATTTTGTTTTATTTAAGTTTCTTAGATTAATAAAACTTCGTTTAAATTTTAATTAATTAGGATTAATTAATAAATATCCCTCGAGACTATTAGAGTCATTATTTGCATACTGCCATTAGTGATAAAAATTTCTCTTTTCATATTCATTTTAGGTGTCCCACACAAAAAAATTTCACCATTCCACTAGGTCATGAAAAAAAATTAGTCACTGATGGTAATCCTAGTCCAGAAACATCACTCTTCCCTAAATGTGATTACTTGTTTCCATAGTTTCATATCTTGTTGACTGTACATCATCCATAAAGTTATTTTTATCATCCCATTTGTATCACTCATGAGGTCATTATGTCATCTTGAAATTTTGTCCTTCAAGGTCTCATTAGGTCATTACGGTTGTCAAGGTTCCATTTCATTGCATAATACCAACAAGTAAAGGGTGATCAAATAACATCCCTTCACCATGTGAAGATGATTTATAAAGAGAAATTCTTATTTCATTATGTAATTTTATGTCTTTCAAATGTAATAATTTCACCATCCCAAGTTGTTAACTCAGGGTTCCAAAGATGCCAAACCATCAAAAGATCAATTTGTCAAAGGAAATAGTCAAGTGAAAGGGTAAAGTTTCAAAGGGTTAATTTCATGCCAAAGGGAGTTGTCGTTTCCCAAGGGTGTACAAGTCATCATTTTCCACAAGCACTAAACACTGATTTCCTCACCCATTGAGCTAGGGTTGCCTATGGAATTAGAGACATCTGAGTATATGAGGCATAAGGTAGGTAATTTCAGAAAGTATTAGGACATTCCAACTCAGAAAAATTATGTCTCCATCATTTTTCAAGAAGTCATTCCAAGAGATAGATCATTTGCCACACATAGGGCTAGTTTTTCTTCAAACTATGTTTCAGACCAAACAAGGATGAATTTGGTAAAAGTGAGAGAGGTATTTGTCCATAATAGGCCAAGGGTGAAAGATGTCCTTCAAATTTTACACAAATATCATGGTGTTAGATAAATGTCAAAAATACAATTACTACAAGAGAGTTGTTGCACTTTTGGAGTGACTTTGGAAAAATCATGTGTTTTTCTAGCCAGAGTCTTGAAATGACATTCTTGATGAGTCAAATGATGACTAAAAAAACATATCTTTCCAATGAGCTATCATGCACTCAATTTGGAGTTCAGGAAGACCTACAAAACTTTCCTGCAAGAGAACACTTCATTTTTTCACCCTCATTCTACACTTTTTGACAAGTCTTGGGATAATTGACTTTGTAGGGGCTATAATTCATCATTTATAGTTCTTGATAGATCCATTGTGTATCCAGAGATAAATTTCCAATGTGATATCATGGGCTCAATTTGGACACTGGGAAAGCCTCCAAAAGTGGCCGGCCAAAATCAGTGTGCATATTGGAGGGAGTTTTGCACATACAGACAGAGCGCTGCACATAGAGCCTATTTGCCAGTGCACTTTTGAATGGTGTTGTGAACACAACCAGAGCATTGTGCACCTATAAAAGGAGCTATGCATAGAGTAGAAAACACCAATACCACCCTATCAACCATCTAAATCACTCTTTTGCTACCTAGAAGCTTTAAGTAAGGAAGTACACTCCTTGAACCATCCTCTTGACACTCATTTCATGATTTTGAAGCTTGTTTGCTATTTAAATTTTCAAACCTTGGTTTGTCTAAAAAGCCTCCCTACTTACCATATCCCTTATTCCCACATTTTGTTGTCAAATCCCTCCACCAATCCCCTATAGCCAAATTCCCTAAAGAAAATCCCTACACCTATCCTTTATACCCTAATCCCCCAAAACAAAATCCTTTAACCCCTACTTACTAAATAGTCCCTATAAAAAAATACCCCCTCTTTCTCACTCTCACATCATACATATCTCATCCTACGTCACACAAACTCCTCTCCCCTTCCCCTATTCCTATTCACCATAAATCCCACTTCCTGATTACCTTCTCTAGGGTTTCTAAAGCCTCGAACTCAAAAACATGGATAAAGATGATAAATATTATGAGGAGAAAGATAAAATCACTTAGGATGACTTGAAAGAAAAGAATTCCAAAATCAGGAAGCTTGAGACTAGTTTACAAAGGGCCAAATATATCATCTCCTTTTATGAACAAGATAACAAGTAGCTCGAGGTCAAGCAGGAATTGATGCAAACCAAGTACATCAAGGCAAAGAGGGAGGTTGAGAAGGCCAAGTTTCAACTTGATGAGGCTTATGGAGATTATGAAGATCTAGATGATGAACAGGGATAGAGAAAAAGACTTGGAGCAAGATTTGTAACATAAGACTCAAGCAAATGAAGACAAGGCTAAAACAAGCACTCAAACGCAAAAGGGAGGGTGATAGGCTTAGGATTATTGCTAAAGCTTCCTTGGTTGACATAGAAACTTGATGGTGGTGGTCTCCCACAAATTGTAAGCAATTTTGAGCAACTTTTGAGAATTTTTTCATTTTTGAAGAGTTTAGAAGTTTTTGACACGGAAATTTTGTCTCTATGCACAACGCCACTGGTGTTGCGCTTTTCCTAGGGGAATCCAATGAGGAAATGGTTAGAATTTTTGGATTCACAATTGATGAATACATGAACCCTATTCATTTTCTAAGCTTTTGGAGAAAAAATTCTCAACCAAAAGGTCAAAAAATACCCAAAAATGACCTTTTTGCCCTCTTTTTGAGCCAGAGAAGAAGTCTTAGGATAATCCACCTTTGAGGGGTCAAATGAACACCAAATGAAAAAATCCAAGTTTTTCTGGAAAGTAGAATTTACAAGCTTTCCAACAAGATATTTTTGGCCAAAATTGGACATCGGGAAGCTCTGCAAAATGGCCCTACAAAATGTGTTGCACATAGAGCTTGGGCATTGTGCATAGGACAATTTTCTGCTCAATTTGCAGTTTACTTTGCCATGACTATAATTCTTGTGTTTTATCTCATGGATGATGTTTTTACTGATCTAAACAGTGACTAGGCATGTAAATAGTATGAATATTAATTACTCGAGGCTAGATTCATTGGATCAAAATTTCTCTTGATGTCAAATGAATCAGTTTCCTCCCTTTTAGAGGCAAGTTGTTAGGGTTGCATATATTCCAATTTCTTGTTTAGTTTTTGATGGATTAGTTCCTCATCCTCAGGATTCGACCCCTAAGTATGGGAGGAGGTTGAATTAATGTGCATATATTCCTTTTCTTTCTCATTGTAAAGGGTTGGACTCAGTTGGATGCTTATGCTTTGAGTAGACATCATTTTGTATCAGTTTTTAGCAGGAGATTAATGAAAAGTTGCAACTATTTCTTTGGGGTCCATGTGGTATGATGTTCAGTTCATTTTTCTCCATTGTGATAATATGTTAAAATGTTTCTTTTACTTCATCAATCATTTCATTGCTTTTAAGTGGATGTTTTCAAGTTGATAGGCAGAACCCATAATATTTATGTTCTATTTTGGGAAAATATTCACAGTCTATGTTTTCTTCAGTTTAGGAAGAATCCATGTGCTTGACATGCTCTTTATAGCTCCTCACCTATCTTGAATCACCTCACACACAAACCCTAAACCACTGAGCCTTGTGCCTACCTTGCCCCATCGAACACCCTATATTTTTGACCTAATTTCCTTGCCCTAATTGTTTTTCTCCTCCTGATCCAGTAAAACCCTTCAAAATCGAATAGAACCCTGTGCTACTATACTTACCCTAATATCAATTTCTAGATTCAGTCAAATTGTTTGACATCCTTATGGAGAGAGTCCTCTCTTGGCCTACTAGGGCTAGCTACTTGGCTAGGAGTGGTTTGTGACTACCCTGGCATTGTCTTCCTTCAACCTAAGGTTCAATCCAGGTGATAATAGAGACAAAACTCATCCCATAACATATGGAAATGATCCTTTTAATATGAAATATTGAAACAAACATATTATAAACTGAAGTTAGACCATAGAACTGACGAGAGGATCCACCCACCACATCGTTACTTCTGCTCATGAGTGTCGACAATCAAAGATTTTCAACTGAGAAAGCTTTTAAAAGCTTCAATATGTTGATCCCCTCGATCTCTGATAATTATATTCCCTCAATCTTGAATCTTTGATAATCATATCCCTCCTATCTCTGATATCCAATATTCATATCTCTTTGATCACCGATATTCCCAACACAACTCCCCATCCAACTTCCGATATGTACCAATATCCAATATGTCAGACCTGATATGATTTAACATTTGGTTTAACTGTGATATCACATCCATTCATATATCAAAACTTTTGCAATGAAACACATCTAAAATATCGAGTAAGACCTAATCTTCCAATCTTGAATATGGTTGCAGATTTGATGGGTTTTATCACAATGATTTAGTTAAATACCATGTCCACTTCTCATCTAATCATTCCATATATCATAATTTTTGCAGAGTGTGCCATGTTAAAACTTTGATAATTCAAAACCTCTAATAAGCATCTTTCTCTGCCACTTATCATGCTTTGGTTTGGTCATTGCTATAAAGTTCTATAAAGAAACTATTATAAGGTTCTTGGGGTATCTCGTTATGGTTTTTCTTTGTGATTTGTTATGATTTGGGTTATTTCCAATAAAACGATGATGAGTTATGTTATTTGAGTTACAGGGAAAAACCCAAGGTCAATTATGGAAGATCTTTGACTTCCTATCATAATAGAACAGATAATCCACTACAACACTAAAAAATGGCAGAGACTATTGTGAATTCCATTCAAGGATTATGTTGGAAACTACTCTTCCCCTCATTTGAAGACTATTCAAATCTGATCCAAGTGAAGCTTCTAAGATCTTCTAAGTTCATGTTACGATTCACCAAAATACAAAACCTATAGATTCCTTTACTTCTTATTTCTCATTTATTTAGAAACTGAAGGGATCTATTAACTTTGAAACTCTCTATAGATTCTTGTTTCTTCAATAAGATCAAGGATGTTGCAATCACACATAGGGGGCTCTGTAATAATTCAATTTTCGCTTTTGCGCTATTGTAAGGCACAAAGAGTTTTATTATAGATATTTTAGAGAAGTTATGTCTTTGTTCTAAATGGACTTCGTATTATTGCAAGAAGTTTCATTAAGGGTTAGAGATACTCTCGAAAATGTGGTAATCTAATTTTGACATGTTTTTAATTAATATTTATTCTTGTGTACTATTACTAGAATGTAGGCTTATTGTCTCATAGTTAAAGTTTCATTTTTGTTATGATCTTTATTCTAAATGGTATTATGTTTCTTTGATATTATGCACTATTGTTGTGTTATTGACATTTGATGTTAAATCTTTGTTAAAGTTATCTTTGTAGGGTAGAATGAACTCAAAATTAATCTTAATTCGGTGCATATTCCTGTGGTGAATGATAACTATTTATTATTCATTTGCATGTTATTTTTCTCTCACTTGTATTAGTTAATGTGAACTACTTCCTTTAATTAATATAAAATCACGTGATGAATTATGTAAGTTATTCCCATGTTTTAATTAGCTTTCTCTCGGATTGGGATAAACATTTAGTTTAACTTTTCATTTCTAGAAGTCATGTTCTTAAAGAGGCCAATTATATTTATGGTTTGATCAACTTAAGGATTTGCTTCCTTGCTAGAGCTTAGCATGAAGGCTAATCCAATTGCTATTTACTTAAGCTAATAGAGATAGCGATAGAGAAAGGTTAATTGGACTTATTTTAACCAATCAAAAGTACCATTTCAATAGATGAGCTGCTTTAAGTTCCCGACTGGGTGGTCTCCCTTAAAAGGTTCAAGGGTAATTTTTGCCGATCAATAGGTTGTGAAATAAGTTATGGTTTTGGGGCATGTGGTATTGATAAACTATGGTATTGACGCATAGTATTGTAACAAAGATTATTCACAAGTTAATAATATCCATGGTAAAGTGTGGGTGAATATCCATTGTTAAGAATCTTGTCATGTTGTTATAAAATATTTTAATTGTGGAATAAGTTAAGTTTTTTGGGCATTTGGAATTGGTAAAACATGGTATTGGCCCATAGTATTGTAACAAATCCTATTTACAAATTAATAATATCTACCATAAATTGGGGGGTGAATATCCATGGTTAAGAATCTTGTCATATTGTTATAAAATGTTTTGGTTATGAAATAAAATACGGTTTTGGGCATGTGGTGTTGATAAGCGATGTTATTGGCCCATGATATTGTAACAAAGCCCATTCACAAGTTAATAACAAAATAAAGATATCACAAATTGAATTTTATTATTTTTATTACTCTGACATTTTATTATTAATTGAGCTGACCTTTAAATGCTTACACACATCTCATTTATATTACTTGCAACTTTTTATTTATTAATTTTAATTTTTTATTATTATATTACTTGCAACTTTTTATTTATTAATTTTAATTTTTTATTATTTTTGATTGAGCTGACATTTAAATTTTTTTACATACATACATTACCCTATGCATCTACCCTATACTAGGCTACAGACACAAAAATATTTTTATTTATTAAGTTTATTTTTTATTATCTATATTTAAATTTTTATTATGTTTGATTGAGCATTTAAATTTTTTGACATATTTTACATTATGCCTATGCATCTACCCTATATTGGCTAGAGAGACACAAAAATTATTTTTATTTACTAATTTATTTTTTATTATCTATATTTAATTTATTATATTTTAAATCTTTTATTATGTTTTGATTGAGCATTTAAATCTTTTGACATACTTACATTACACCTATGCATCTACCTATTTAATAATAATAATAATAATAATATAATAATAATAATATCCATTTTTAAGGTCACAGCCAAGCCAGACACCAAATTGGTGTATGAGACCCCCTTGTTTGTGGGACAAGTTTTGACATACTTACATTACACCTATGCATCTACCTATTTAAAATTTTTAAGGTCACAGCCAAGTCAAACACCAAATTGTTGTATGAGACCCCCTTGTTTGTGGGACAAGTTTTGACATACTTACATTACACCTATGCATCTACCTATTTAAAATTTTTAAGGTCACAACCAAGTCAGACACCAAATTGTTGTATGAGACCCCCTTGTTTGTGGGACAAGTTTTGACATACTTACATTACACCTATTCATCTACCTATTTAAAATTTTTAAGGTCACAATCAAGTCAGAAAAAAAATTGTTGTATGAGACCCCCTTGTTACAACCAAGTCAGACACCAAATTGTTGTCTGAGACCCCCTTGTTACAACCAAGTCAGACACCAAATTGTTGTATGAGACCCCCTTGTTTGTGGGACAAGGGACCAACCTGCGCACCTATGCATCTATCTATTTAAAAGTTTTAAGGTCACAGCCAAGTCAGACACCAAATTGTTGTATGAGACCCCCTTGTTTGTGGGACAAGTTTTGACATACTTACATTACACCTATGCATCTACCTATTTAAAATTTTTAAGGTCACAACCAAGTCAGACACCAAATTGTTGTATGAGACCCCCTTGTTTGTGGGACAAGTTTTGACATACTTACATTACACCTATTCATCTACCTATTTGAAATTTTGAAGGTCACAACCAAGTCAGACACCAAAATTGTTGTATGAGACCCCCTTGTTTGTGGGACAAGGGACCAACCTGCGCAGTGATTTGACTGCTAAGTCTACAAAGGCATACATACTCTACCCCCCTCTGGTTTTGAACCTATGACCTCTTAAGAGGAAACACATGCTCTTAACCATTAGGCCCACTCAAGCTGTATCCATGGTAAAGTGTTAGTGAACATATATGGTTATGAATCTTGTCATATTATTATAAAATATTTTGATTGTGAAATAAGATATGATTTTTAGGCATTTGGTATTGATAATCCATGGTATTGTGGCAAATTCTATTCACAACTTCATAATATGAATGTCAAAGTGGGTGTACATATCCATGGTTAAGAAACTTAACATATTGTTATAAAATATTTTGATTGTCAAATAAGTTATGTTGTTTGGGCATGTCATATTGATAAGCCATGGTATTGGTCCATGTTATCGTAACAAAACCTATTTAAAAGTTAATAATATCCATGGTAAAGTGCACTTGAATGTCCACGGTTGAGAATATTGTCATTTATTATAAGTTATGTTTTTTTTGGGCATTTGTAATTGATAAACCATGGTATTGGCCCATGGTATTGTAACAAGCCCAATTTACAAGTTAATAATATATACGGTAAAGTGAGGGTGAATCTCCATGGTTAAGAATCTTGTCATATTGTTATCAAATATTTTGGTTGTGAAATAAGTTATGGCTTTTGGGGATGTGATATTGATAAGCTACCATATTGGCCCATGGTATTGTAACAAAGCCTATTCACAAGTTAATAATATCCATGGTAAAGTGAGGGTGAATATCCATGGTTAAGAATCTTGTCATATTGTTATAAAATATTTTGATTGTGAAATAAGTTATGGTTATTCGGCATGTGGTATTGGCCCATGTTATTGTAACAAATCCTACTCACAAGTTAATAACATAATCAAAATATAACAAATTATTTTATTATTTTTATTACTTTAACAGTTTAATGTTAACTATGCCAACATTTAAATTTTTACACTCATCTCATCTATCTTACTTGTAACCTTTATTTATTATTGTAACAAATCCTACTCACAAGTTAATAACATAATCAAAATATAACAAATTATTTTATTATTTTTATTACTTTAATAGCTTAATGTTAATTGAGCTAACATTTAAATATTTACACTGATCTCATCTATGTTACTTGTAACATTTTATTTATTAATTGTAAATTTTTATTATATTTTAATTGAACCAACATTTAAAATTATTTAGATACTTACATTACACCTACACATGGACCCTATACTCGGTTACAGAGTGCCTCTCATAAGCTATGTTATTTGTCTAAACAAAGCCTACTCACAAGTTCATAATATCAATGAAAATAGAGCACCTATCGGGGCAAAAATATTTTTAATGTGAAATTTTATATATATTCTATATATAATTTTTTGTCACATAGTATTGATAAGCTATGTTATTTGTCTATGGTATTGTAACAAAGTCTATTCACAAGTTCATAATATCAATGGAAAAGTGGGTGCGAATATCAATGGATAAGAATATTATCGCATTGTTATAAAATATTTTGATTGTGAGATAAGTTATGTTTTTTTGGGCATGTGGGATTGATAAACCATGGTATTTTTCCATGATATTGTAACAAATCATATTTGTAGGTTAATAATATCCATGGTAAGGTGTGAGTGAACATCTATGGTTACAAATGTGGTCATATTTTTATTGTGAAATAAGATATGATTTTTGGACATCTGGTATTGATAAGACATGGTATTCTAGAAAATCCTATTCACAAGTTCATAATATCAATGTAAAAGTCGATGTTAATGCCTATGGTTAAGAAACATGGGTGAATATCGATGGTTAAGAATATTGTCATATTATTGTAAAATATTTTGATTGTGAAATATGTTTTCTTTGGGCATTTGGGATTGATAAACCATGTTATTGGCCAATGGCATTGTAACACTTCCTATTTACAGGTTAGTGTGGGTGAATATCCATGGTTAAGAATATTGTCATATTATTATAATATATTTTGATTGTGAAATATTTTTTTTGGCATTTGGAATTGATAAACGATGGTATTGGCCAATGGTATTGTAAAATTTTCTATTTACAAGCTAATAATATATACAATAAACTCGGGGTCAATATCCATGGTTAAGAATCTTGTCATATTGTTGTAAAATATTTTGGTTGTGAAATAAGTTATGGTTCTTAGACATGTGGTATTGATAATCTATGGTATTCGCCCATGGTATTGTACCATAGCCTATCCACAAGTTAATAATATCCATGGTAAAGTGCTGGTGAATATCTATAGTTAAGAATATTGTCATATTGTTATAAAATATTTTGATTGTGAAATAAGTTATTTTTTGGGAGAATTTGGAATTCACAAACCATGGTATTGGGCCATGGCCCATGGTATTGTAACAAAGCCTATTTACAAATTAATAATATCTACCATAAAGTGGGGGATGTATATCCATGGCTAGTAATCTTGTCATATTGTTATAAAATATTTTGGTTGTGAAATAAGTTATGGTTTTTGGGCATGTGTATTAACAAGTGATGGTATTGGCCCATAGTATTGTAAGGAAACCTATTCACAAGTTAATAGAAAAATCAAAATATAAAAAATTAAATATTATTATTTTTGTTACTTTAGCATTTTATTATTAATTGAGCCAACATTTAAATGGTTACCTGTAACTTTTTATTTATTACTTTTATAATTTTATTAGTAGACATTTAAATTTTCTACACATCTGCTTTATACTGGGCTCGAGAGCTACTTACATTACCAAGTTCATAATATCAATGGCAAAGTGGGTGTGAATATCCATGGCTAAGAATCTTATTGTATTGTTATAAAATATTTTGATTGTGAAATAATTTATGTTTTTTGGGCATGTGGTATTGATAAGCCATGGTATTGTAACAAATTCTATTTACAAATTAATAATATCCATGCTAAAGTGCAAGTGAATATCTATGGTTACAAAGCTTATCATATTGTTATAAAATATTTTTATTGTGAAATAAGATATGATTTTTGGGCATGTGGTTTTGATAAGCCATGGTATTGAATCAAAGACTATTCAAAAGTTCATAATATCAATGTCAAAGTCCCTGTAAATATCCATGGCTAAGAAACTTATCAAGGAATTATAAAATATTGTGATCATGAAATAAGTTATGTTTCTTGGGCATGTGGTACTGATAAGTCGTGGTATTTTTCAATGTTATTGTAACAAAACCTATTTACAAGTTAATAATATCCAGGGTAAAGTGTCTGCTAATGTCCACATTAAGAATATTGTCATATTATTATAAAATATTTTGATTGTGAAATTAGTTATGTTTTTTTGGGCATTTAGAATTGATAAACTATGGTATTGGCCCATGGTATTGTAACACTTCCTATTTACAAGATAATTAGATATATGGTAAACTGAGGAGCGAATATCTATGGTTAAGAAGCTTTTCAAATTGTTATAAAATATTTTGGTTGTCAAAAGATCCATCTTAACTTTGGATCTATCAAGCACCACCAGGATGGATCAAATATCTCAAGGTGCAAACCTTTACCCAAATATGGTTAAGAAACTTTTCATATTGTTATAAAATATTTTGGTTGTCAAAAGATCGATATTAACTCTAGATCTATCAAGCACCACCAGGATGGATCAAATATCTCAAGGTGCAAACCTTTACTCGATTTTTGCACTCAAAAGAGAGGTTTGAACCTCTAGACATGTGCTCCCTCTGGGCGCTTGATAGATCAAGACGTATGATGTATCTAGGAAGGAGATATAGATATAGATATAGATATAGATGTGTTCCCACTCTCCATATCTCTCTTCTTCCCTCTCTTCGCATTCCATCTATAACACTCTATTTCTTCAATCAATATCTCTCTCTCTCTCTCCCTCTCTCTCTCTATCGTCTTTCTCACTCCCTCTCTCTCTCTCTCCACCTTTCTCTACATATTACTTTATTCTTACCTCTCTCTCTCTCCCCTTCCAACTCCTTCTCTCCTTCCATCCCCCCGCTCCACTCTCTCACTTCCTTCCTCTCTCCC
Organism: Pinus taeda; assembly: GCA_000404065.3. NCBI lineage: Eukaryota > Viridiplantae > Streptophyta > Pinopsida > Pinales > Pinaceae > Pinus > Pinus taeda. The sequence continues at coordinate 48,829 of APFE030985523.1, forward strand.
TCTCTCTCTCTCTAGCTTTGTTACTATATTCCTCCCTCTCTCATATCTCCTTCTCTATCCCATTCTCTCCATATCTCCTTCTTCATCTCTTTAACTCACACTCCAACATACACACCCTCTCTCCATCTCCCCCTTGTCACTCCCTCTCTCTCTCCACCTCTCACTCTCTGTGTTTTTATTCCTCCCTCCCTCTCTACCACTTAACTCCATCTCCCTAAACCTCCCTCTCTCCTCCCTCTCTCCTCCTCTCTCAGATTGTCTCCCCCGTACCTCCTGTATCTTCCTTTCTCTCCTACCTCACTCTCTCTTCCCCCATCACTCTCTCTCTCTCTCTCTCTCTCTCTCTCTCTCTTCCTCTCTCTTCCCCCATTACTCTCCTTATCTCTCTCAAGTATTCCCTTCGTCTCTTCCCCCATAGGCTTCACCTAAATAAAACCTATTTTTTTAATGTTAGTAAGTGTAAAGCGGAAAAAGAGGCTTTATTTATTTTACCATACCTATATTTTATTTAAATTTGTATTTAATTACCATACTTCTTGAATCTATATATTATATATATATATATATATATATATATATATATGCATACATACATACATACATATATAAAAGTTGTTCTTTATTTACCATACCTCTAGTTTATTTATATTTTTATTTATTTACCATATCTCTGTTTTAAGTATTTGTAAACCTCTTTATATTTTAAATTTATATTGTGTTTATACATAATAAAAATGTTAAATGTGAATGTTTACATAATAAGTTATTGTTTTTTGGCATGTGCTATTGATAATTTATGGTATTAGTCCATGGCATGTTTTAATATACCAGATGAGCCAGCATCTCGTGTATATTACTTGTAAGTTTTATTTATTATTTTGACTTTTTATTATTTTTTAATTTAACCAACATTTAAATTTGTTTACATACTCAGATTACTTAACTGGAAATCATTTTTTAGATTAAAAATTTTACTATAATATCAAGTAAATATAAATTATATATAATATCAAATAAATATAATTATATATGAATACAAAAATTATATATTATAAATTGTAATAATTTTTCGAAAATTTGCAATTATGACCTATATATAAGCAATAGAGTAGAAGTCATTGAACTATGTAAGTTGGGATTATGGAGAATTCACTTAAAGATCACTATAAGAAGGAATTTAGGGCATGAATTAAGATCTTTTTTCTAAAGGTGGGAAAACCTATCGTAATTCAGTAGTCATACTAGCACAAAGCCATCTCTGGTTGCTATTTGCTAAAGGAGGCTTACTTGTGAGTTATCTCTAACTTTTATCCAGGAATGGAGGAGCTATCTCTAGGTATTATGTGTAAATGCAGTCTGAATCATCATCTTTATTTAAGGAAAACCACACCATCTAAAATAAATAATTCGTGGTTCCTAACTTTCACTCCTCCTAAATGCCTTTGTTAACCAATCCATCATTATATCTCAATTCATATTATTTTTTTCCTATTATATCAATAACATATTCCATTATTTTTTCTCCATCCATTTTCATTATTTTTATTAAGTTAATAACATGCTATTAGAGGAAATTATCCGAACTTGTCTGACGGAAAAAAAATAATAATAAAACGGATAATGAACTCACATAGATCATAATCAATGATCGATAATCTTAATATCATAATGTTCTTGGATATATCGTGATAACTTTTTATTAAAACAACATAATTAATCTTCAAATCATATTGATTGATTGCAGTATTAATTGGTTTTCAGAAATGACATAATATCATACTCTTAAAAAAGTCAAAGATGTAATTTCAAATTATTTTGTTAATATTAGAACATTACTAATAATTATAACTAATATTTCAATTAAATATAAATTATGTTTCAATAATTTAACGTAAAGGATAAATTATTAATTATTTTCACTATTACTGTGTCCTATGGTCGTATTTCTATTGATCTTTCTCTTTTAAATAAATAAATCATTAAAAAATTTCAATACTCAACTTCCGTGCAACATAACATTTCAGAAGAATATCAATTAATTTAAGAAGAGTTCTCTATTAAAATACATATGACTTTTGTTAGCAATTTCCATGGTGTATTTTTTTATTCTCTGATATTACCATTTTTATGGAGTTTTAGTTATTTCAAAAAATCAATTTTTGTTATTGTTTATTACTTTTTTTCAAATTAATAATGGGACAATTTTTATTGGCTATTATTTGCAATTCTAAGTTAATTTATCATTTTTATGAAAAGAAAACTACACAACTTACAATTACACATTGGTAGTCCATAAGTGGTTGGGCTTCCACTCTTACTAGATACCTTGGGTCAGGGCCATTAACCGGATGAGCTCTTAACTAAGAGGTAGTTTTAGAGCATACTCCAAGCCCTACAAAAAAATCAATTAATTAAATTAAAATTAATTTACAAACTATTAATTTTTTAATATTGAAAAATTTTATGGCTATTCTAGTTTTAGGTTTCTACCCTAAAATATCTATGTAAAGGTGTGTCTTCCCCATGGAATTATTAACAATATATTTGAAACAATATAGGTGGAGAGAAGGAGGTGTAGTACCTTAGGTTGTGTGGGTCGATGGGGGATGTCAGAATCTTAGTAAGAGGTTGTTGGGGTTTGGTACAATGGTCTTATTTATGTCACAATCAATTATGTCTCAGAACTAGCTTTAGGAAAGTCTTTTTTCTTTTGGAGTCATGGTCTGGACCAGATAGTTACCCACTACTAAGATATTATGAGCAATGTTGTCCATTAGTGGGTAGAATGTCTGAGGTTTGTAGCCAAATGGTGTTTTTTCTAAAGATAAGTGTTCATTCTTATGTTTGTGTTCTTTTTATCCTTAATATTTGTTGAAAAACGTAACTAGGTTCAGTCTTCATTATTGTACTTTAGTCAAATGCAATATATTTTGTAAAAATAAAAGCAAAAAGTATTTTATTATTATCTTATTTTACTTGTTAAAGAATGTGTTTCATGTTTGCTTCAAATGTACAAGTCTCCAATGTGGCCTTTAGGTTATTGTCAAAGTTAATTTGAGAAGACTCCATCCATCGAAGTCTCCTCATTGAAAGAAATCTCTTCAAGTCGGCCTAAAAAATATACATCAAGATATTGACTCAAATTCACTGACACAAGTCTTCATACTTTCATGTCAGCGCAAATTTAGTGACACAAGTCTTCATACTTTCATGTCAGCTCATTAATGATGGATGAACAACTATATATAGGAGTGTGACCTTCACCTAGAAACAAAGACATTTGTGAATTTCAGGGGATCATTTTCGGTGTTCACATAAGGTATTTCAAGAAAATGTTTTGGTGCATTTGCAAGGGCTTAGATAGGGTACGTGGATCATAGTTTGGTGCTCCATCAAATTCAAGTTTACCATAATTCAAAACTTCTACATTGCAGTGATGCATCTATGTGTTATGACATTTCTACTACAGTGAATGTCATCATGTTATCACAGAGATGCAGACTTTGTTCTCTAGTGTTTCGGCATTATTACAATGATACTAGTTAAGTGTCATTGCAAGGATCTAAGTATGAATAAGCTTGACTACTATAGGAGATATTGAACTGAAGAGTGACAAGATTGACTTGATGGATGGAGGAAGTCTTGATTCTAGATTGTAAGGTTCTTAGCCGTCTCATCTTGAATCTATTTAAGGAATAAGTTTTATCGAGCTTTCGCAAAAGACTGGGGTCTCTCCTTGGCATTGTGCCTACATATTGTGTCCTCTTATATTGGTTGTTTTGAATTAGTCTTGATGATAATAGAAGACAAATTGAAAGATCTAATAATAATAACGTAAACATCACAGGATAATGTCATAATAAGGAAAATTATTTAACTCCCATCTCTATGGATTCTCCAACATGGTATCAATGCTTTGGTCAAGGTCAAAGGTAGTTTTACCTTTTTGCAACTATCTGAAGGAAGAAGTTTTTGTACCTACACAGTGAGTCAGTTCAGATCCTTCCAAATATTGGGTTCTAAGTATTTCAGTGAAAATATAGTCTTATAATTTTTGTAAAAGCATAGTCTTTGCATTTCATGAAGAGCCTGTATTAGTATTTAGGTGAAATTATCACACAGGTCATTGTGATCCTCCCACAGTTTGGTGTCATGCTCCCATAGTTTTCTATTGTGCTTCCACAGTTCTATATTAGGCTTCCACAGTTGAGTGCTACTTTAGTTTTATGTCACTATAGTGAGAAAGTCTCAATACTGTCATAGGGAGAAGGTCACAATGCAACTAAAATGATGATTTCTCTATCTTAAATTATTAGTGACATGATTTCAATTCAATTTTAGTGATATAAGTTCAAAAGAAGAGACATGTATTTTGGGTCACTACAAGAGTTCAGATAAGGAACAAGGTGTAATCACAGAAGCTCATATTATCTCCAAAATTGATCTATAAACTACCACGGATATTCCACTGGAAATTTCGTCAAAATAAGCTCACACACACATAATACACAAGATATACTCTTTTGGAAACACTTTTGGGAGAAAACCAAGCTAGAAGGCGAGGTCGCTTCGCTCTCTTTCTCTATCTCAAAATATGGCTACAAATACAAGAAAGTAATGTCTATGGCCTGTGGGCTGCTATAATGCACAATTCCTCTCAGTCTGATTTACCTCCTATTTCTCCTAGCTATCTTTTCTCAAATATGGAACAAAATTCTCTCAAAAGAATGGAATGTCTCTTCCCCCTAGTGGCCCAGTTATAACACAACTCCATAGCCTAATAGTGGTTAATTTTGACTACATAAACTCTTAACTAGAGTTACAAAATAGACTCTTCTATAGTATTTTACATCACAAACACGTGGCTAGGCCCTTTTCCATGAATAATAGGGGCTAATGTCGCATCCTCCCAAACCATAGGTTTGAAAACAAGAAGGTCAACTTCTGAGTGGCATAAGCTTTTCATACGGACTTTGATTGACACGATTCTTGCACTGTTGAAAATATTTTTGTGTGTATAATAGGATCAAAAGGTGCTATGTGTAAGTGACAAAGTTTTACCCCAAAAAACTATCATCTAATGCGTCAAAAAATCCAAGAAGGTTTCAGACCCCATTTTGCCAACTTAGGTTCGGCCAGTAAAAACAGTTTTGTGAGCTCATTCATCCACCTTTTCCAGTCTAAATGCATCGACATGGATGAAAAACAATATAATGATCCAATTCGAATCAAAAATTTAATTTAGGATACCATAGAATATACTCTTTATGTAATGACATGTATTCAGGTAAGGATTTTGAAGTGTAGTTTCAGTGATATGACTAACATTACTATTTGGGATCTCAGAAAAGTTTGTATTGAATTTTGGGTTCAGTTCTATTATGTATTACAGTGGAGAGTTGCAGTGGAAAAATTTTTGTTATGTATTACATTGACTGAATATCACAATTTCGGTTGTACCTTGATTTCATTGTCTATTATAGTCTATATGTAATATTTTTTTAGATCAAACCCCATAATAAATTAATCACTCTCATCTCATAAAAGAAAGTTCAGGCTCAGAAAATAGTGCTATGTCCATTGATAGGTGCAAGGGTGAAACAGGAAATTCTTCCACTTGTTGAAGAAACAATAACTGAGCGATACAAAGTCTAATAATCCTATTCAACATAATCTAATATTACAGAATCCCTAACCAAATAATCTAGTCATGCACTTGAAGGCAACGAAAGGAGGATTTTTGAAGAAAAAAGTGTTTATTTGAAGACTATTTGAAATCTGGCCTACTGAAAAAGAAATCAAGTATTGTAACTTTCCATTAAAGGTTCTTAAAGACAAGGTTTTCCAAGGAACATCTCCAAGTATATCTCAAACCATACACCTTAATAGATTCTCTTAAAATTATAATAATACTATTTTTGAAATTTTGCATTACATTACTAACATCGATATGTCTAGCCTTGAATGATAATAATTCTTGTTCTAGGTGATTCGTCACTTGATAAAGCTACCCCTCCTCATATTCTTAATTGATTTTATAGAACCCTAGACAGGCTCTCTGGAAAAACCCTAACCTAAGGGTATGGTGACAATGTGTGAAACCCTAGCTTGCTTAGAGTTATTCTGAAATGTTATTTTAAGTTTTTGTTGATGATGTTATGTTTGGGATTTCGATATGATCACGAAAGCATAACCTATTAGTGTTGAATGATGTTTGTCTAAGATCCCAAATCTTTAAAATTTTGGAATAATAGGGTTTGCTTTACTATGTTATGAAACCCTAGATCTTTATGGTTTAGTTGGGTCTATGAATAAAACCCTTATTATGTATTTAGATTTGTATGAATGAAACCCTAGGTATGTGTCCATTTGGTTGAAACCCTATACTATTCTAGGTTGGGATATGTCTAACATATTAATTTTCCTAACATACAACATGCTTATGATATGGCAATGAATTGCTAGATATATGTGTTGACCTAGGTGTTAATGGTCATGAGTCCTAGGGTTTGGAGACAAGCCATAGTCAAAGTTTGATGGTCTAAGTTGATGTTTGAAAAATCTAGGGTCTTGCAACGTAACCCTAGTAGTAGTTAAATTTTCTAAGTATGTAGACAATTTAGAATTTGTGAATCTACATAACGAGTGTTGAGATTATGTAAATGAGAAAAATATAGGGTGAATATAAAAACCTAGTAAATGCTAGTCATGATGTTGATTAAGATGTGATTGGTTTTGATTGTTGAATCTCATGTATGAAGTATTAGTGAGGAGTCTAACATATGAATTCTAAAAAATTTTAGATTCACTAATTTGATTTGTTTCTGAGGTTTTCTATATAAAGAAACTTGTCATTGAAAGAAAATGGAAACCCTAGATATAATGATTTTGACATCTTGATGAGATATGAATGTGACTTAGGGTTTGTAACTAAACCTAGGCAAGAAGTTGAAGTATAGTCTCTTCTTGATTACTTTTGTAAAGTCTAAATGCTTTCGTTGTTATAATTTTTTGATATGGCTAACTTCATGCTTCTATAATTTTGGTTGTACTTACTATCTAAGTTGTGTAGGTATATCATCTTCAAATTGGTGAAGATGATCGTAAGTAAAATTGATGTGATAAGCATGATATACAAATTACTTTGATAAGAAGGATGGAAGCCATGAAAGATTATCCAATGTCGTAAAGAAGAATGAGAACTCCCTATGTTAAGAGGGAGCCTAGATGAAATGTCCATAGGATAAGAGGACGGCTGAGAATATTAATTGTACAAGGGTGGTTGTATCCTCTCTGATTAAGAGGGAGTGAAAGATATTATTCTCTACTTCATGCATCATGCACTAGACCAGGACTAATAACAATAAGTTTTAGCGAAGGCCATGAATGAGAGAAGGAAATTTGAAAATGCATTTTGAGGTGTTGCTGAAAGAAGGAAAGGAAGATCAAATTAAAGAATATGTTGTTGTTTATGAACTAGGAAAGAAAGGTGTATGATTGAGGAATCTTCCATCAAATATTTAGTTGATATTCATACTATGGAAAGTTGGAAAGAAACATCTGTTGTCTGGGAGACCCTAGAGGTTTGTATTTGATTATGTACATGTGAAAGTATATTATTGATTTGGGTTATGTTTGTACAGGTAAATCTCTTGAACATTTTTTATAAAGAAACCTCATTACCAATCAATTTTATTGGGAGAGATTTTTATGCTTAATCTGTTGCATCAAGGGATGTTGAGGCTTTTTGAGTGAATCATCTCCTAGGAGGAAATCTATCTTGCACATTATGTTGATATCTAGGTACTGAAGTTGGAAGGGTAGTGTTGGTCATTAAGCTATGACATGTACCTGAATTTCAAGGTTGATGGATAACAAGTAATCTTGATCGTACTAAGATAGGATGAAAGATTGATTCCATCTTATTCCCACCCAGATAGATTACTCTGGTAAGGAATATAGTTCATGGCATTACGGTGCCTAACTTGTTGAGGGACGAACGGATATATTTCCCTGGTCACGGATCTAGTCCATGCCATTGCGGTGCCTAAACTTCTTCATAGATGATGCGTTGAGATCTTCCATGTACCTCTATGAATATATGTAAATATGAATACCTCCCTAGATAATAGGGAGTGTTGGAAAATGTAACTAGGTTCAGTCTTCATTATTTTACTTGAGTCGAATGTAATATATTTTGTCAAAATAAATGAAAAAATTATTTTATTATTATTTTAATTGACTTGTTAAGGCATGGGTTTCATGGTTGGGTTAAATGTGTAGGTCAATACTAATTGAAGGGTTTAGGTTATTGTCAAAATTAATTTGAGAAGACTCCTCCATCCATCAAAGTCTCCTTGTTGAAAGAGACATCTTCAAGTCGACCTCAAATATATACATGAGAATGTTGGCTCGAATTCAGTGACACAAATATTCAAACTTTCATGTCGGCTTATTAAAGATGCATGAAAAGATATATATACGAGTCTGACCTTAAAAAAAAACATAACAAGAACTCGTGAATCTCAAAGACACTTGTGGATTTAATGGGATCTTTTTTGGTGATCACATAAGGTATTTCAGGAAAACGTTTTCATGCATTTCCAAGAGCTCAGATAGGGTATAGGTATCATAGTTTGGTGCTCCATCAAGTTTAAGGTTAGCATAATTTGAAGATTCTACATTGTTGTGAGGTATATTTTTGTTGTTTCATTGCTCCTAAAATGAATTCCATGATTTTAACACAATGATGAATTCTTTTTTCTCTAGTGTTTTGGTGCTATTACAATGATACTAGTTTAGTGCCATTGCAAGGATATAAGTTTGAAGAGGATTGACTGCTACAAGAGATATTGAACTGAAGAATGACAAGGTTGACTTGATGGATGGAGGAACTCTAGATTCTATATTGTAAGGGTCTTGGTTGCCTCATCTTGAATCTATTGAAGGAATAATTTTGACCAGGCCTTCCCCAAAGAGTGTGGTTTCTCCCTAGAATTGTGCCTACATCTTGTGTCCTCTTCTATTTGTTGTTTGGTAGTATTATTGATTATAAGAAAAGAAAAAATAAAATATCTAATAATAATAACATAAACATCACAAGATAATGTCATAATAAGGAAAATTGTTTAACTGCCATCTCTATGGATTTTCGAGCAATATTTATGTATTTTTAGGTGTTGCATGTGAATAGAAATTTGTGTGGCACATTTATGTAATTACATTCCTGAACATGACTGCATTATGATCTATAATTAATTATACATGCTTTATGAATGCAATAAAAGACAAATTGAATGGAATATTTTAGAAATATCAAGTTACAGAGGTAGTAATCTAGCCCAATGGGTGAAAGGGGGTGTTATAGGTCGGTCATGCTTGACTGGACTAGTAGTCAAACAACATTCATGACGATGATGGATGATATCCTAGGGCTATTCACAGAATATTTTGTTGTTTTATATTTATATGACATCATCATCTTTGTATAAACTATGTAGAACATTTGTAGTGCATTAAGTCTTCACCGCCTTGCAAGAACATAGGTTTTATTCCAATAAGGAGAAATGTTCATTTCACATGTAGAGAATTTAGTATTTTGGATACATCATGGATGAACATGGGGTCAAGGTGAAACAAGCCAAGTTCCAAGTCATTTATGATCTTTTGACATCGATGACTCTAACATAGCTCCATAGCTTCTTGGGCCTTCCTAACGTCTACAAAAGCTTCATGTTGGGGTTCTCTCATATTTCCCAACCCTAATCAAGTGAAAAAGGGTGGATATAAAGTGATTTTTTCTTAGTTTGAGTCATGAAGATAACATTAAAGTATTTGAAACACTTCCTCTACCATGTAATACTTCTCACACTATTGGGCCTACATAAACCATTTGAGATTAAGATAGATTTCTTTGATTATGTTATCAGTGCAATCCTCACGCAATACGTACATTTGGTTCTTTATGATGGTGAAACATTCTTTGATAGTGTCTGGAGATACCATACATATCACTATGATATGTAATCTAATGTGTATGAATTCTAATAGTGGAAGCATCAAATTTTGAGGAAGGCTATGATCATCCACATTGATCATAATCATTTGCAATTCACGTAGACATAGGGAAATTTACAGAATGACTTCCATAAGAAGTGGTCTATGTGCCTAAAAAAACTATACTTGAGCATCAAATATGAGAATGGAAGCACCAATCATGTTATAGATTTCTTGAGTGAGACACCAGTTGTGGTGTGAACCACATTTCTTATATCTTATGGGAATAGGAACTCTTGGTGGCTATAGTTATATATCAACCACATTGAATTCTTTGCACCCAGATAAACATTGATCATAAGTTGATAAGTTCCGTACTTCAACCTCCAACATGTGATATTATACTAGCTAGGCCTCCATTGTGGTCCTTCAAAAATGCATGCAATGTTGATCTAGGAGGCACTTTACAATTAGGTGGGAGGGAAATTTGGTGTGTATAATAGTAGCCATACTTCAAGCATGTTTCTGCTAACCAAATATTTGAATGGACGTCCACTAGAATATCATATCATTCATTTATTGTGACATTACTAAACTAACCATCAATAATTAGGGGTTGTACACTACTTTATCTACTCGAAACAATCCTTTTAAGTCAGTATTGATGAATTACATGTCCGACTTTTCCCCTACCAAGCATGGCAATGATTATTTTTGTAAAATCCCTTTCTTGGCCTTGTATATGTAATATGAGATTATAACTATACTACCAACATGGAGAACCATAACTACTTAATATGTTGATTAAGCATTTAAAATTAATTATTGAAAATCAATTTACTACAAATTGAAGGACTACCCTACTAATCCATAGCTTGAGGAAAGCTTGATTTCTTGAGTTCCTTAAATGCCATAAAGTGGCAAATTTAAATCATTGAGCCACCATTTTTAGGCCAATCACATTGTTTGATAAAGTTTGGTAAGATATGTGATTGAAGAGAACCCAATGCCTCACATAAACATTCAGTAGATTGGAGTGGGGTGGTGAGGGGCATAGGACTGTTCCAATCCCCCTTCATGAATTGAGATGACAATGGAAGAAAGAGGGTGGTTCCCAATTCCCTAAATAGATAAAACATCGAAAGGAAAACTTTCAATGAGACATTGAATAAGCACACACACACACAACAAAAGTGAAAAGGAGTTTATTCATCAGTTGATATTCTTGGTCTTGGGATCGTCACCGATTTTGAGTGTGTGTTTTATCTCTTAATATCTCTCACTAGAGAATAGAAAATGTTTAAAGTTGAATATGGATATATCATAGAAATGCAGACAAAATATTGAGCACTTATGGAGTTTATTGTCAATACATGTGTTTGAATTGAACTACTGTAAAATTTGGGGGAAGCTTGTGAATGATCTTAGAGGAGAGTGGGCCATTGCGGTTTTACTACTGGAGAGTAGTTGATAAATGACGAAGGCAATGGAATATACCTCCTAAGTGTGTAGGAAAGCCTCTCGTATGAAATACATGAGTAGGAAATCCACAAAATGTGGATCTAGCTTAGGGTTCTGAGCTACAAGAAATTTGCAATGCGGTTAATCTATGGTTGGGTGGACAGTAAAGGTACCTCCTATGGTTTCTTGTCATTATAATATACCCAAATAAGTATAATATCTATCCATATTCGACTAATAGACAGTGAAAACATTTCTCTATTAATAATTGTGTATGGTCATGAATAATCGTGAATGAATTCCTTTAGTTTAGCATCATGTCAATTAGTGGCAACATTGCATACTTATGTTTTGAATGAATGGTTGAATCGTATATTTTAATGCCATGTCCTTGATTTTCATACTATTTTATATGCTATTAATTCCATGAATGTATTTGAATTATGTTGATCTATACTTAATTAATTAACAAGTTGATAGACTGTGATTTTATGCACTATTATTGTGTTGTTGTGTTGGTGTGATAGATGATTATAATGATGAAATATTCTGAGATTGTAGTATCTAGAAGATAGATTATGGATGTTGGAAATAATAAGTTGTGGTGTAAATCAATACTTTAGGAATTATTACAAATTATATTTTCAATTTCATTCACCATTCAATTATATATGCATCATCAAGAAACGCATAAGCAACAAGATAAACAAGATCACAAATATTTTAGAGAGAGCCCTATAAAGGGAGAAAACCACCATTCTTCTTCCTCTCTTCCTAAATATTTCTTTACATATCTTCAATGGCACTGAATAATAATAATCTTTGAATCCCATACATTTTTCAGTTGGCACCCACCAACATGAAGAACCCACTCCCATGGAGTGTTTTACTGACACCCACCAATAGGAAGCACCTGATAAGGATGATCAATAGGTATATTATATGGGTCAATGCCATCCTCTAACTTATTAAATTATATTTTTCTCACATTTATATACAAATTTTGTTATATTATGCTTAGTGTGAGGAGTAAAGATATGTTACTATGTCATGTGGCCTAATGTGTGTTAAATGTAGGAATTGGAGCACTTTTCAGATGATTTGAGTGCAGGGACTCATAGTAGACAAGCAATAGAGATTCTAGGAGATGGTTCACCTCTTTAATTCTTCAGATCGGTCTAATATCCTGCACTCTATCTCATCAACTCAGTGTAATTGGTAGCCAAGCTGGCCAAATTCATTGGTATCCAAGCCAGTGCAAGTCAAGGAAGAGTTAGATTCACCTATTCTTGAGTTAGTGAGGAAAATATACTTGTTTTATAGAGAGATGTTGGTAGTTCCATTTTTGTATAAATAAACTAGCTAAGGGTCTCATTAGGATTCAAATTTTTATTGTAGCCAAGAGGCCATTAAGCTGAAGCACATTTGACTCTTATTGTTATGATGTATTTGCCACTTTTTGAATGATAATGAGAAGTTTTGTTTTGATCCAACACTCAATTGACTCAGATGGCTAAAGATCTTGGGTTAGGGTCAAACCCTAGAAATAGAATTTCATCTCTTGTATCGATATTCTTAAGTTATAATTTTGATTAGTTGTTGTAGTTTATTCATGTGTCTTTTAGCTTAAAAGACTAATTAGGTTGTTAGTTTATTCATGCTTCCATTAGCTTAGAGGATAAATTAGTTTTTATAGTGTGATAGAGTAAAATATAGCAAAATGCTTGTGAAAACGACCTCTATCTCATCTCCCTCATGGGATCATGATTAGATGACCCCACTCTCACAGTTGAAAAACAGAGTTTGATTTCTTATCGATTGCATAAATCAAGTTTTATCATTACTTAGATAGTTATTTATGATTTCTTGGAAAGAGTTACACTTTTTATTTTGCTTCTGTTGGTTGTTGCAGCTTAGAAGATATTTCAGTTCATAAATGAAGTTCTTAGGGGTAGTTACATTAGTTTTTCCAAATTCAATTCATATTTCCATATTGAAATGAAACAATTTGCAAATGAAAAGTAATAAGTGTAGGTGTTACTCTAGGATTGTTAATATGGAGGAAACGATACTTTCCACCAACTCCATTTAGGTCCTTTGCCCCTTCTGTTGATGCATGCCAACCCATGTTCTAAACCTCTATTTTCATGTCACCATGACCAAGCCATCTTAGCCGAACCCAGTCTTTTTGAAGAACTGAGCTTAGCCATGGGTGAATATCTCCTTCCCTACACTTTCTTCAGCTATCATACACCCTTCCAACACTTCATATAATCATTTCTACACTTCAAGCCCTCTCAGCCAAATTCTTGTAGTATTTCAGGATATCCTTGTAGCAGTACAAGACATCCTATAGCCCACATTTAGTAGCCTCTTTTGACCCTGCTTTGACATCCAATGATAACCTAGCCTATTTTAGGAGTAGTTTCACTCCTCATCTTGTACACCATGACCAAAAGTTCCACCTAGACTAGTGCTTTCACTTCTTTTCCCTTCTTGCAAGATTCAATGGCATTAGTCCCTTTTTTGCTCAAACTTAATAATTAGAACTTCTTTACATTGCAGGTCTAAATTAGGTAGACGATGTATGCACTTTTGAATTGTGAAATGATAGAGTAAATTTGATTTTTTCATGCAGCCCTAATAGCTAGATGATTGAGTGTAAGATAGTATAGTTTCCTTTATGTGGCCTAGCATAAGATTGTAATCTTTAATAGCATTTACAAGTTGAAAGCTTTCATCCTTTGAGTGTAAAAGAAATTACTTTCTGTACACTAGGACTAGACTTCACATTGTTCTTTCAGTAGCTAGACTCCTTTTAATTTAATAGAGGAATAGTATGGAACCCTAATGATCAAGTTACCTAGTCGAGGGTGGCATGAGTCGAATAATGCATCTATTGTGTATACAACAATTTCACCTCTAGGTTTGTATGAAACCCCAGGTTAATCAAGTAATGTTGGTAGCCTTGGGAGTTGAAGCACTCCTATTGTAGTAGTAGGGCTCATCATGTTTTTGCATCATTATTGCTAGCTGTCTAAATAGATTTAATTTCTTATTTTCTTTCTATTTTGGATTTTGTATGTATATGTTAATCTTACTGTCCTTCCTATTTTGCAGCTAATTTTGAAAAAAATTCATGCATCATAGGATTAGAGACACTTTAGGGAAATTATTTCCAAATACCCCCACACCATCAAACAGTCAACCTTCACTCTTCTTCGATGACTATCAACTTTGATCTCTAACTGAAGGGGAGTTAAAGGACCCCTTAGGTGAACAAGCTGAGATATTTGAAAAGCCTATTGGGCAAGAAGAAGAAGAAACCATTCCACATACCCACACCATGGGTGAAACTAGAAATGAGAGTGATTTTCCTATCATAGAAACTAATAGAGATGCTAGGATGAGAAATATAAGCCCTTCTTCTCTTCCTCACTTCCATGGCTTAACCTTAGATGACCATGATATCCTTTTGTTTGATTTTGTTGTTGTGTGTAGAACTTATGATTATACCTCTGATGAGCAGAAGTTGAAGTTATTCCCGTCCACCCTTAAGGATGCAGCCTTGTGCTAGTTCATGGGTCTACCTGGGGATAACATCACTACCTAGGCTGAAAGGTAGCTATCCTTTAACGAAAAGTACATGTACTATTACAGGTCCAAGGACACCAAAGTGGAAATATTTAGAATGACTCTGGGACTAGATGAATCCCTTGAAGAGTATGAGCAAAGGTTTCAACTCAGTTGTAAAAGGGGTAGATGTACCATTGATCTTGAATCACTCAAGTTAGTATTTCTTAGAGGAATCAGGGAGGACATACTGGAAACCCTAAATGTTGTCTGGAGGGGATGTTTATCACCTATCGTATCAAAACATCAAGACAGTCTTCTAAAACCATTCTAGGACTGCTAGGAAGAAGGGTAGGTCTAGTCATGCTCTGCACAATTCCTCTTCCTCCATTGTTACGCAAATGGAAACGATGCATGTTAAGAGGAAGAAAGAGGAAGAAAAGAGAACCTTAGCTATATTTTTCCCTAACTACACTATAAGGCACCCCAAAAATGAATTTCCATTAAATGTTATAGAGTTATGCTTAGTCTCTAAGGAAACCAATTCCATAAATAAGTGCCCTTCCTTACCTGAATTGAAATTTGTTTACCGAGGGGAAGGAGGGGTTGAACAACTCTATTACATCAATCAAAGGAGACCTAAAGGACCTCGGCCATACCATTCGGGCATGCGAGGTGTATCCTATTCATATTATCATCCCAACAGGAATGCACCCTTGTGCCCTTGGTATTTACCTACTAATCAGGGAAAATTTTAAGAACCCCCCCTAAATTTACATGTATAATAAATGGGCGAATCTCCATGGTATATAGGAAAAATGGAAGGCGATTTTATTAATAATATAATATGTATATATAATTTTTTTGGCGAATCTCTCACCAGGCATGGCGAATATTTTACTTAATTCTCTTGGCAATTCTTTCACTAAATAATAAATCTTTTTAAGGTCCTAGTGAATCTTAGCATTGTGAACTCTTAGAGAATTTTTTGAAAAAGTATAAAACCATATATGACGAGAGCCACATGGTGGCAATATCACTATTTTTTTCACATTTCCATGACATGGAACTTGTTTATAAAATTATAAAAAAGCCAACCAAGTCCCTTATAATATGCAGGTAAGCTTATAACAGAGTCTGATACATCTACTATACTTATCTTCATTCAAGTGTCATAGCTGCTATACTTAACACTGTGAATCACAACTCTCTCAGAACTCAACTCTATAGGTAATTAAAACCTTTGGAAATTGAATGTGACAACTCTATAAAAAGGATTAGTGAAATAAAAGCTTTTGTGAATGAGCCCACTAATTATCACTACTAAACAATCAATCCAGAGTATGAAGTCTTCCATCTTGGTCACAATCGTGCTCATGATCAAGGGAATGTGACCACCTAGCCTGACATAATGGCCATCATAGCTTCCAATAATCAACAACCACCTTGCAAGGACATCCTAACTCATGTCTCATGAATTTTATTCATCAATCTTAACTGATATAGATCTTATAAAGATAATATTAGAATCCTCACCAGATTCACTGTTAATACAAGGGTAAAGGAAATTTTCTAACTCAAGGCACTAACCAATACCAACTTTGGTATTTGTGACCCCTTTGTTGGGATGCACCTACCCTGCCTCGTTGGGTTTCTACCTTGGATCACAAGACTTTCCAATCTTCTTACTCCATTAGACACACTTTATATGCTATACGTAGTGAATGGAAAGGAAGCATTATAGAACACATAATTTCACAGAAGGAAGAAAAATCTTAGCGAGTTCAATATCAAAATCTTAACCACTGATTAATAAAGAATAACAAGTAGTGTAATGAATTGTTCTGAGTTATTTATTTACAAGTTGTAAGGAATGTAGTGGAATGGAAAATATTACTTAGGCAACCCTTCAATATTTTCTACTAATATGTCGGTGCATGTACATATGAAATTAAGAGCATTGTTGAATACAAAGTTTCCTTTTCTCTTGCCTCCATTTTGACAAATCGGTGTGAAATCAATGTCACTTTGAATCTCCTTTCCTACTTGGATGTTTTGACAAATCAATGTGAAATAAAAGTCACTTTAAATTTCCTTTCCTGCAAGGGATCACATCCACAGTTGATTAATAAAATATAATCTACTATATATTATGTTCAAGAAACTGACTGCAATCTACAGTGGAAACGAGACCCCAATTCTGATTCTGAATTTGAATATCTCAGGACAACATAAGAGATAAAAATGCATATGGCCTTAGTAGATAGAAAAAAATCACTCCATCATTACAAGACCACCTAGATTTCGGCACTCAATCTAAATAATGGCACTATTTGTAGTGCTTATTTGCATTAACACCATGGAAAAGCAACAACAATGTTTCAAAGAACACTTACTAGAAAAGTTGTAACATTCTGAGAATATTTAATGATAGCATCTGAACCTCATAGCTATGGTGGGGAAACTAGGGAACCCAAATATTGGAAGATATATCATGCCAAATCTGAGAAAAAAATAAAAAAGAGAAAAAATCAAAATCTATAAATCAAGCAATGAATTGTTTACAAATAAAATACAATTCCTTTAACTAACAGTTAAATTGTGGTAATATATTAAAACCATGGAATATTACCTTTGTCATTACTATCATCCCTCAGTGACTGAGATTACAAATCAATACTTATGGAAATATTGTAAGAAATTATGTGAAATAGTAAAGCGTAACCTCTATTTTCAGGCAACAAAATCAAGGCATTGTTACATCAAGAGCCATAATTGATACATAATCAATGAATCAAGTCTTTGTATGGCACAAGCATGTTTCACAACCTCTATTTTCTCAATAACAAAATCAAGACATTGTATGTGGTTATTGCCAAAAGGAATCTGTGTTCTAATTTGGAAGAGGATTTTGTCATGCGGAAAGAGTTAATCTTGCGGACAAAACCAACCTCCCTAGAAGCCTAAGACTTTCTAGTGACAAACAAGACAATTAAGAGCAATCCTTCTCTAAACATGCATTATCACACGAGAAACCAAGTGTTTTCGATCCTACCTGAAGTCAAACGCTGTTGTAGTAGTCTAGCCTCGTCGATCCAGATGAGCTCCTCCTTCACTTCGAAACCTGCATACACTAACAATCAAACGATTACATAACACCTGAATATCTCATAAAACAAAACATATTCAACATATAGACCAAGGAGTATATGAAACAATTCATTAAGAACAAATCATTGAGAAGAATGGACTTATTTGTATTAATAGGAAACAAAAGAAACCATTACAACCTGAGCCTTGGTGTTGTGCAAGTTCCTCCCAGGGTCCAGCAAGAGTTTTCCTTTACTTTGATAAGCTCACCCACTTCCAAATGAAACATGAAAGGATGGGAATCTCTCCTCACAAGCTTCTACAAGGAAGTCCTAATTTCAGCAGCATCTACCCTTTGGAATGTTCAGCTTTCAAC
>APFE030985546.1:0-12194 GCA_000404065.3 Pinus taeda
AGTTGTAGACATCTTTACAAAGGCTCTCACAGAGGCGAAGTTTACTAAACTTCGATTTATGGTTGAAGTTCAGGAAGTTGTCACTAAGGGGGGATAGGCTCTAGTGCCTCCTTCCTTCTCCTATTGTGTCATATTTGTAAATCCTTCAATCCTATCCCAAGTTGGTCTTAAGGGGGGATGTTAGGATATTCCGACACATAGGAAATAGTTAAGTTCAACTTGGTCTAGTATAGAGTTAGGTATAGAGTTAGGTAAAGTGTGTTTCTTTACCGTTGTACATTTTGTAACTTACAATCCGAGGTCACGATATGTAGTGATCCGACGGTTCATTCTCTCCTCGGTATTACAGACACTTGATCCGTGGCTTGACACCCGATTGGTCCATGAATTCTATTTAAAGCACATGGAGGGTCATTGTAGGTTAACTGTACATGGGAGAAGCTTATGTAAATTTTCATTCTTTTATTAATAAATTGCCTGTAGTGGCCACATTGGCACAGGCCGTGGACTGTTTCCCTCTCTGAGGGTTTTAACCACGTCAAAATACTGGTGTATTGATCTGTGATCTGTTTGTGAGCGGTGTCCTTTTGGTGTCCTGTCTGAGGAACTTACCCTGTAAATTCCTACAAAAAGAACCAATACAAGCATTTTCAGAAGAATTTGAAGACAAACTGGAATGGCTTACCTCTTCTTCAAGCTAGTACTTGACTAAGGCTTCTTGGGCAACAAAGAGCTATGTTTCCAACTCATGCATCCTTTTCAGGTTCATATTTGCAATATGAAGTTGCCTCTCCATTTCCTGCAATTTGTCAGCAAGCAACCTCTTGTAACAAACCTGTTGTGCATTGGATTACCTTGAGGTCCTTGGGATATAAGAATGCCTTCAACCCTTCTCCTTCTTGTCCTTCCTGGACCGAGCTATCAATAGCTTTCCCTTCACCTCTGTAAACTCAGCAAATAGTCAATCTACAAACAAGCATACAATCAGCCTTTTTCTTTTCAAACACCTTTCAGACAAGCAGTCTTTGCTTTGTCAATCAAGCATTCTAATATAATCCTTCCTTGAAGGTGTGGTTAATCAATCTTAAGCTCTAATACCACCTGATCTGAAAATGGGGCTCTTAGGCTTCTTGTCTAGCTTACAAGAAACTCTCCCACTTCCAAAGCTTGAAATTTCCCAAGTTTTTAATGATTAACCAATGCCGAATTAAGAAATGCTTGAAAATATGGGTGTATGCTTGTATTTGTTTTCAACTGATTACTTGCTTTAATTTTTGTTGTTATACTGTAAATTAGTGTGCTGATACTGATGTCTAAATACATATAAAAGTAAAAAAAAAATAGCAGAGATAATGCAGCAATAAAACACACACAGAAACAATGATTTAATTTGGAGTTCACCCACAACTCTTGGGCTACGTCTCCGTGAGCTCTAGTTAATTCAACTAGGTTCTCCAGGATTATGGTATTAGTCTTTTTTAAAAGCTCTTGGCCCAACTCTTGCTGTTCTTACACAAAAAAAGTGGGTTCAGACACCATTTAATCCCCTTGGCTCTTGAAGCTCTGGCTTTTGGCTCTTAGCTCTTGGCTCTGGCTCTTTGGCTCTTGGTTCTGCCTCTTTAGCTCTAGTTTGGGCTCTTGGCTCTAACTCTGGCTCTTTGGCTCTTGGTTCTGGCTCTTTAGCTCTGGTTTGGGCTCTTGGCTCTAACTCTGGCTCTTGACTCTAGCTCTCTGGCTCTCTGGCTCTTCAACTCTGGTTTCTTTCTGCCTTCTATTAGTTTACAACTCTCTCTGGGCTTTTCACTTGAACTCGAAATGGCTCCCTTGGCTGTCTTTTACTTCTGCGCTACCTCTTTGGCTTCTACGTTGCCTCTTTTACCTTAGCTTCCTGCTTTGGCTTGGCTTTCAGCAATAGAAACCCCAAAAACACCTCCAACAACCAATAGTCTTCTCGTTCTATTGTTCTATGGCTTTAAAGACAAAGTTGCGTTGTCTATTCATTTTAGATTCTCGTCTCTCGATCTCCCTGGCTTCCGTCCGCTTTGAATCCTTCTTCCAGGCATTATACAATCATTGCTTCACTCCAAAAGGGGAGCTGGCCACCTTTTCTGTAACGTAAGGGGTAATCAACGCTTGGAATCCTTAGTAACAGTCGTTCTTTGTTTACATAGAGAACGCTGTGAAAACATGGGAAAGTCCACAGAAAACACAGTTCCTGGACTTCAAATATTCATAATCCCGCTTCATAGCACCATCGGGTCCGCCTGGGGATTGCTATCACATATCGCAATTGGCCTGCTTCATGGTTTTCCCTTTGTATTTTAAAATGCTTTGAAATGACGAAAATGCATGTAAAACTTCCTTCGGACGGACTTCAAAATATATCGATTACCACCTAGAGCCCTATCGGGTCTGGCCATTGCATCGGCATATATATATATATATATATATATATATATATAAAAATTATATAAAATATATAAATATATATATATATAATATATATATATATGGACGTTCCTCTGTAATGCCCCGATTGCGATTTGCTGATTTCGGTGATCGCACCATCACATATCGCATAGGTCTAAGGCCTGGCACTCTGCTCCTCCGATCGCCCGATCGCCGATCGCATCAACATATCACTATTGTACATGTAAATGGCCCAAGGTCCTTTCAACGTTCAATGGAACTTTGCGATGCAATATTGCGACGATCACATATCGCAATCGCTTGAGGCCTAAGGTCCGACCCAACACCGCTGTTCTATTACAATGTGATGAAGCCATCTCCATCGCCGATCTAACGGCCCATGTGAAATCACACTTCCCTTTAAAGGCCAAGGTTTGATAACACTTCCACTTGGCTTCTCCAATACGATTTCCTCTATGAGCCTTTTAGGCCATTTTTACTGCAATTTGCCCCTTTTCAAGGATAAAGGGAAACTTCTCCCCATGATAACTTCTTCATCTGAAGTCTATTTCTACCCATTCAAGTTGAGTTGGATTCAGAGTGAAGAGATCTTTGCAAGAGACTATTTCCGAGAGCAACCCACGATTTTCATTTTCCTCTAATCTACAGAGGATTTGTGCCATTTGGCACCTTTCACATCTTGCATGAAGTCTTTTAGATTGAGAGGTTTAGCTAGGGTCCATTTTTGGATCAACTAGTTAGCTAATTTTAATCATCAACTGGTCCACAACTCACTAAAAGCCATCTAACTCGAATTATCTGACAATAAACTAATGATAGACCACATCACACATGTTAAGTGACAACACGACTTTCTATGAAAGTGAATTCAACAAATCAAAAGAAACCCTTCCTCGCTACAATTTTAGCTATATGTGTGTGTATGATATTGTCTTATTATTTTTAAATCTTGATTGTTATGTATTTCTCTTTATATTCTACATAATTACAATAAATAAATAAAAAATAGTTTGACATTTGAATTTTAATATACATTTAGAACACAATAAGAATAAAGTAAGCAATCATATAAAAAGATGATATGAATTAGATTAGATTTTTGGTTTTTTTGTTTTTCTTTTTTTAACTATAAAAAATTATATATATATATATATTAAATAACCATATAATATATATAGTTAAATATGAAATCTGAATTTTGTAAATTTATAAAGCATATTACGTATTATAAGTAACCATGATAATAAAATTATGATTAATGAAAGAGATGAAATATGATTTTTTTTAATTGTATTAATCCGAAGCCCATTATTATTATTTTATTATGTATAATTTAACAAAACACTCAAAATTATAATTATTTATAATTTCTATGAAAATTACTTAATAATGCATTGATATGTTTTTTTAAATGATATTTAATAACTGAAATTCATAGATTGAAGTGGAATGCACTTGTCCTCTCTGGCCAACAAAAGGGTGCAGAAAGTTCTTTGCCATTTAAAAGATGGAAATCTAATACTTGGATTTCAACATACAGTTATCAATGGAAAATTGACATTTAGTTTCCAATATCCACCATGCATATATGAATGAGAAAATTTACCTGTGAATCCTGATGTGCATTCATCTCATCTCTTTCATAGATACATAAATTTATAAATTAACACAAAAGTATTACACGAAAGGAGCATAGCAGCAACTATCGTATTTTCTACTACGGTATTTTCTGTTGATAAGTACTTGAATGTTAAGTTACAAAGTTGAAATGTATTAGATTCAAAAGAAGAATAACCTCAGGGCGATGACATTACAAATTACCATTGCGAACTATTTACAGGCGTCATAGTAATCTACCAAAACAACAAGATTTAGATTTAGTTCTTATAATATTAATATGACTATTATTAGATATTTTCCAATTGTTACTTGATGGATTGCACATTAGGGGTCTACCAAAAATAACTCATATGTCACTGTAGTTCGCGCTGCGGTCTACCTGTAAAGTTGTAGAGGTTTGTCACAGTTGATAAATATATTTTAATTGTTATGTGATGGATTTGCCAAAAAAATACTCAGACATTGTTGTGGGTTTGGCTGTAGTCTACTGGTAAATGTGTGAAGGTTTTTCATAGTTGATACAACGACGAGGTGAATATAAAAAAGATGTTGTACATGAAAGATAGTATTGAATAGAAAAATTGCAAAAAAGTAAATAGGTAGAACTCTTGAAAATAAATTTAAAAAAAAATGCAATATATGAGTAACAGCGGATTGAATTGTTACATCTAATTAAATAGGTATCTCAATAATGATGTATTTTTTATTAGTCCCTGCCCTCCGGGCCTGGCAGGGACTATAGCAATCGGTTTGGTCGGTTGCTATTAGTTGGACGCGAGAACCGATAAACAACGCAATTTATTAACCTAAGTTTCAAATGTATATTTTATAAATCATTTTTTTTTTAACCAATACGAAATTCCCACCGCTATTTAGACCACTCAGAATTTTAACGATCTTATTTGGCCTTATATCGAGGCCAGGATCTGGGCAAACTTAAGATAAGTATTGATTTAAGATATGAATTCAATCTTATTTTTGAAGATTGAAACTAATGCTAACATTACATAGCATTAATTCCCTAACATTAAATGTTAGCCTGATATATCAGTGAACTAGAACTACTTTAGTTCTAAGTTTCTCAAGTGTGGTAGTTCTAAGTTTCTCAAGTGTGCATGCATGTTGAGGTGCCCATCGCTGAAGTTGGCAGCTAGATATGTGCTGTCGACCATAGGGGCGGTGATCCCATCTTCATAAGAGCGGTGATCGCATCTTCATAAGAGCCGACCTGCCTGGGAGTCTTCCATGCCTGCAAGTTGATCAACCCGCAGTTTCGATGGAATGGAAGGCAGCTCCTCAGTCTCGCAGCTCAGTTTCTCGCAGCTCGGTCTGAGACAGACGGTACACATACACATATGCTCTGTTACTGTTCCTAAAATCAACACGTTCCTTCTGAGTTACAACTTTGTTATTCTGCAATCAAATACACAGTGAGTGAGTGAGTACCTGAGGAAATTGGTTTCAGTGTTTCTTGCTCAGCGGCGAATGCACAGGAGATCAAAGAGTTGATCAATGTTGTCATAGACTTGAATGTCGGTGTTCAGGTAAATGAGCTTGCTGTATTCTTCAAACTGCATTATCACAAGCCCCGTAAGACAGAATTCTAAGCTATTTATTTAGATAGATAAAAAGAAATGAGAATTCTAAGCTATTTATTTAGATAGATAAAAAAGAATCTCGTCATTTCGTGCAATCAATAGGTCTTACAGTCAATTCGTTCAGTTTTCGAATCCAGCTCTGACTGTGAGGTCGGCGTCCTGGACTCTTCACTGCTTCACTGTTATACTAGAACGTTTATCTTCAGTCTGTCTGTATGTTTATCTTCAGTCTGTCTGTTTTAACTATAAGCCATTGCCATTTTGAATTCTGCAAAAAGTATTTCGACATATCAAAATGAATTAACAACCTGCAAAAAAGTTTAAGAGCGACTACAGAACATACGATTTTGTAGTTACTGATTTGGCTTATTTTTTTTCCATAATAGATTTCAGAAAGCAGAGGCAAAACTGAAGCTAGAAGGTTGCTCTGCGAAGCCCAGTTCTTACTCTTCATGCTTTTAGCCGATGAACGCATGTACGCATCTGCTAAACTCTTTCCGGAGATGAACAAAGATGGCGCCCTTCTAACGACGAACAATGGTTTTTGGGCAACCCAGAATTCTCCTTGGAATCCTTGACCTTCATTCCGCAGACTCAGTCTCTGATTCACATACAATGATACAATTCAATACACTTTCAAACGTTACATCAAAGAGAAAACGATGGAAAACTAATTGAGAGGTACTATATATGTTTCTATACCTTTCGTTGCATTGTAAGGATGGCCGTCCCTGCAGAGTCCATGAGAACGACTTCGCCCCTGGAATCTGAAGGATAGTTGTCCACCCTAAACACAATGTTCCCTGTTGAATCGAACACAGTGAGGCCATAAGCCATTGCCATTTTGAATTCTGCAAAAAGTATTTCGACATATCAAAATGAATTAACAACCTGCAAAAAAGTTTAAGAGCGACGCATATAATAAAATCTGAAGAAACCGGGCCTATGCTCACCGAAACATCTTGTATGTATTCGAAGAGAAACAAAAACTAAATACAAACATACAGACAGATACAAACTTATAAATTGTTGAACAAGTCTGGGGAAACTCGAGTTTCCGCTTGACAAAATTGATTTGCTATACAACTGATTTGGCTTATTTTTTTTCCATAATAGATTTCAGAAAGCAGAGGCAAAACTGAAGCTCGAAGGTTGCTCTGCGAAGCCCAGTTCTTACTCTTCATGCTTTTAGCCGATGAACGCATTCTTACTCTTCATGCTTTTAGCCGATGAACGCATGTACACATCTGCTAAACTCTTTCTGGAGATGAACAAAGATGGCGCCCTTCTAACGACGAACAATGGTTTTTGGGCATCCCGGAATTCTCCTTGGAATCCTTGCCATTCATTCCGCAGACTCAGTCTCTGATTCACATACAATGATACAATTCAATACACTTTCAAACGTTACATCAAAGAGAAAACGATGGAAAACTAATTGAGAGGTACTATATATGTTTCTATACCTTTCGTTGCATTGTAACGATGGCCGTCCCTGCAGAGTCCATGAGAACGACTTCGCCCCTGGAATCTGAAGGATAGTTGTCCACCCTAAACACAATGTTCCCTGTTGAATCGAACACAGTGAGGCCATTGCAGTTGAAAACAAGAGATTAAGCGTTCTGCCAGCCTGCATGGGCATTTGAATGCATATTGACCAAGTGTCTTGCTTTGAGGGTTGTGGCTTTGCCAGGTGTCATCGGAGCGTGGAGTAGCAAGATGACGCTTTCTTGCATGGAGTCGCAGGTAACAAATTTCAAATGGTCAAAAGCAATAATAAAAGTATTAGTTAGGCAACATGCGGTAAAAGCTCATGTATTCTAGTAACTCTCCAACGACAAAGCTAGTTAATACATGGATAAGTATTTGAAACCATAGCTACCAAATTTATATAGACATGTATTTGAAACCATAGTTATCAAATTCGACAATTGTAAGGATGGCCGTCCCTGCAGAGTCCATGAGAACGACTTCGCCCCTGGAATCTGAAGGATAGTTGTCCACCCTAAACACAATGTTCCCTGTTGAATCGAACACAGTGAGGCCATAAGCCATTGCCATTTTGAATTCTGCAAAAAGTATTTCGACATATCAAAATGAATTAACAACCTGCAAAAAAGTTTAAGAGCGACGCATATAATAAAATCTGAAGAAACCGGGCCTATGCTCACCGAAACATCTTGTATGTATTCGAAGAGGAACAAAAAACTAAATACAAACATACAGACAGATACAAACCTATAAATTGTTGAACAAGTCTGGGGAAACTCGAGTTTCCGCTTGACAAAATTGATTTGCTATACAACTGATTTGGCTTATTTTTTTTCCATAATAGATTTCAGAAAGCATAGGCAAAACTGAAGCTCGAAGGTTGCTCTGCAAAGCCCAGTTCTTACTCTTCATGCTTTTAGCCGATGAACGCATTCTTACTCTTCATGCTTTTAGCCGATGAACGCATGTACACATCTGCTAAACTCTTTCTGGAGATGAACAAAGATGGCGCCCTTCTAACGACGAACAATGGTTTTTGGGCATCCCGAAATTCTCCTTGGAATCCTTGCCATTCATTCCGCAGACGCAGTCTCTGATTCACATACAATGATACAATTCAATACACTTTCAAATGTTACATCAAAGAGAAAATGATGGAAAACTAATTGAGAGGTACTATATATGTTTATATACCTTTCGTTGCGTTGTAACGATGGCCGTCCCTGCAGAGTCCATGAGAACGACTTCGCCCCTGGAATCTGAAGGATAGTTGTCCACCCTAAACACAATGTTCCCTGTTGAATCGAACACAGTGAGGCCATTGCAGTTGAAAACAAGAGATTAAGCGTTCTGCCAGCCTGCATATAGCTAAGGTGCTTTCAGCTGCTCACAAGATCTTCCACTGCTCCAAATTCACTTGCAGACCACAGGTTCAATGCATGTTGTTCACAAAAGACTTCCAACTATGCTTCGCGAACAGGCGTCCAGACGGAGGAGGCAGCAACCGCCATGTTTCGCTCGTGCTTTAAGTTTCGCTCATGCTTTTACGGGCAGATAAGCTGCGGGCTGCGGCAGGGACTAGCTGCCCCGCAGCCCTTCTTGTTTATTAAAATGTGAATTGCATGAGTTTTTTAATACTTTTGAAAGGCCTTCCAGAAAGAAATGGTCAAAAATGTTCAAACTACTCCATTGGTTCATCAATGATTTGAGATACTCTTGAACTTTCAGAAAGGACAATGGCAGAATTTTGGATACATTTAAGTGTAATTGAAGGAGGACAATGGTGGACTTATTCGTAGGGTTATTGGCGTTTTAAGGTACAATCACAGTCATACTATTATTTTAATGGAGTCTTCTCATGCTGCCAAGGGATTTCATGTCAATTGATTTGTTTAAGGTCACATTAGAAATATTTCTCTTTGAATAATATATGCCTTATTAATATTAGTCATCAAAAGTTAATATTAACATTAAACGATATTCATGAACAACGTCTAACATTAATTGATGTAGAAGTAATTTTTAATAATAATTTTTTATATTAAATAAAAAGCTAAAAAAATAAATTTTCATAAAATTGTAAGTTGTATTATATTTACAATTCTATTACAAATTAAAAAAGCTAATTGGAAAATGTTTGTAGCAATGTTATATTGCAAAACTAACATGTAATTATTTTTCATTACAAAATTGTAAAAGTTAATTAGCTATCTTGCTGGGATTTAACCTTCACCAGATATTGGTATTACCATATAAGAAGCGATGGTTGGAATTTATCTCACACTATAATTTTGTAAGTTTTTTTTTTTTTTTTTTCCTTTTCAATTAAATTGGTCATTTATTGTCTTGCTCTTGCTCCATTTCCCCTTCTTTTTCTTCCTTCACCACCTATCATGTCCCCTTTCCTCTTCCTTAAACAATTTTTGCCTAAGTGTTTGTTTCTTCACCACATCTCACTATAACATTTACATTGGATTCACCCACATGATATGTTTCATCTACCATTTCAATTTCACTTTTTCCAAGGTTCATGGATTCGCCTAATGAATACACACATGGAATCCCATCCCAAATGCACACATTTTCATGCTCAACTCACTCAACACACATGGAATCCCATCCCAAATGCACACATTTTCATGCTCAACTGACTCAAGTGGTTGCAACTACATTCTTTTAGGCTTTGGCAAGTATGTAGTGTATGCTGCAACTTCAGTTTATTAATTCATTCTTTATCAAATTCTTTTATTCAATTGTAGCATTCAAATGAGATAGTAATCTACATTTACTCTATAAAATATAGCTGTTGGAATGGCCTGCTGTCCCTATTTAACTTATCTCTCAGATTGGATATTCAACTTGTCTTGACTATGAACCACACTGGTTGGTTCGAAAAGCATCGACAAATGATTCTTTATATGATTTTGCCGAAATTATTCTCACCAACACACTATCACACTATGGATCACATAAGTCTCAGTTCTATAATAATAAACCTTCACTTTTCAAAAATTTATAGGAAACCTTTGTTAAAAAAATTATTAACCATTTAGTTTAAAGTCATGGAAATTTTTGATATTTCTTATGAATAGAAATTTAATCTATTAAATAATAGAGTGAAAATATAATTTAAATATATAACTTTAATAAGTATAAAAAAATACATATATAATCAATTAATTAATAAATAATGAAGTGAAATATAATTTTAACTATAGAATTTAATAATATTAAAAAATTAACAATATATAGATCAATTAATTTAGATCAAATTAAGGAATATAAATTAAAATATTTATAAAACAACCATTAAGAAACCATTTCATCTAACAATTCCATTCAACTTTACTTGAAATTGCAGTTTGATGAAAATATCAATTTCATCCAGACAATTTAATTGTACACAATACATATAATATCTTTAATTATAGAATATATTTTAATATTTTTTATAAAATTTTTAAAAATAATTAATCTAATAGATATCTTTTTGAGGTCATGGTCAACTTAAATAATTCTTTGGAAAAGTAAAAGAAGATGCTTGAATGGATTGAATTGGTTTATGTGGTCACTTGTATAAAAAATAATTAATACTTTAATTATTATCAATGTTGAGTGTTCTGATGTGATATATGATATATATATATATATTTATATATAATATATATATATATAATATATATATATATAATTTTTAAAATTTTGAAAACTTAATTTATATTTTAATTCAACTAATCTAAATAATAAAAAAATTTAACACTTTTTTACTCTATAAAGGAACAAAGACAATCTACTAAGAACCAAAGTATGGATCATTAAATAAATATAGATCATTATATTATAAAGAGCTAAAAGCGTAATTATGGTTAAATATGTCTCATAAATATTAATATTCACTATTAACATTAATATTAAAAATGTCTCCTAAACCTATATAACTTTACTTACAATATTAAAGATGTTAATTTAAAAATATGTCTCATAAATATTAATATTCACTATTAACATTAAT
This sequence comes from Pinus taeda, assembly GCA_000404065.3. Lineage (NCBI taxonomy): Eukaryota > Viridiplantae > Streptophyta > Pinopsida > Pinales > Pinaceae > Pinus > Pinus taeda. The sequence continues at coordinate 11,152 of APFE030985546.1, forward strand.
ATTAAAAATGTCTCCTAAACCTATATAACTTTACTTACAATATTAAAGATGTTAATTTAAAAAATGTCTCATAAACACATATAACCTTACTTACAATATTAAAAATGTTACATTTTACTGATACTACATAGAAAGTAATATTAAATTTTTAAAAAGATAGTTTTAGAGGAAGTTGGGTGAAGACTGGAAACAATGGATTTGACATTAACACCTATTCGTATTAATATTTTCTCTATTATATTTACAATTCTATATTATAATATTAATATAGATATTAGTTCTATATTATTAATTTAAATGGAAGCCAATTGAAAAATGTTTGTCTCAATATCACATTACAAAACTAACATGCAACTATATTTCATTACAAAATTATAGAAAGTAATTAGTTGTATGGTTGATATTTAACCTTCACTAAATATTTTATTAGAAACCAAGTTAATACTTACAAGGGGTGAACCAACATTATGAAAATTAAAAAAAATCTTATTTAAAGTAAAGAATATTTAGAAACAATAAAAATCAATATCACACCCATATTCATAAACCACCAATTCTTTTTCTATTATGATGTAATTAAATGTACAACTTGAAGTAAATCAAATTAATTGTGAAGGTTTCAATTTTCTCTCTGTTTGCAAGTTCCAACTTGCCAATTTCTACACCAACCTAAAGAAAGTCCCAACTCTCTCTTTTATCAACATCAATTGAGAAGAAGTTCCAAGTCCCCATTATTCAAGCAACAATTTTCTCATCCCTTCTTTCATTGACATATTGTCAAACATTAATTTCCACACTATGTATATAAATTAAAAAAAATATTAAATTTTTTAAAAATAAATAATTATAATAAATAATTAAATAATTACTTATAGCAATATAATTTTAAAAATAATTATTTATTTTTTAATTAAATTTTGTCTAGATTCAATTTGGCAACTTGTGTGATATTGGCTACCAAAACTTTAAATCAGGAAATTTGAACCTTAGATCTTTTAGTTACCACTATACTTATATTCTGTAACCAATTGTGACCACACCAT
>APFE030985547.1:0-31503 GCA_000404065.3 Pinus taeda
TATATATTAAAGTTTTATCTTATTCTATTCTTTTAATTTCCTTTTCTTGATAAGAGAAAAAAGATATTCTTAACAATTAAACCGAGTCAATAAGCTAACAATGTACAAATTTATACCATTTATAGCGAGTAAATGATCATTACTCATAGTATAAAGAAACATTACAACTACCACAAAAAAGAACATTATCAAATGGAGATAATATTATGGGGTTGTGCAATGTTATCCCAATGAGAATGAGTCTACTCGCAATGGATGCATTAATCACAATAGTCTATGAGAACTTGATTCAGGGTTTGAAACTTACCTTGTATTTTTACTAGTATTCATGAAATTTTTAGGTTTTGAAAATCTCGATTAGTTGCTTGCTTGCAAGCCAAACTTGAGATACAACCTGATAGAAAAATGTATCCAATTTTTTTTTGCACCTATCAGGCTGAAGTTCAGGAAATTTGTATGTTGATTAACTGAAGGTTGAAGTTGAAGTGGTTGCCCTCTTGACCTCACCCACTGGTCCACTACAAAGGGCTTTAGAGCCTAAACTGAAGTTTGAACAAAAGCTACTCAACAGCTGGAAGTTTGACATCTGGACTTGACAACTTGAGGTTTGAACTATATGAACTTGGTGTTTAACTTGTTACTAATTGGAAACATAGAGTCTTGTTGCTTTATTGGCCCATTAGGAAGTATTCATGCTATCTAGAATGTGCGTCTGGCACTTTGTAATGATGAGGAGTACACTAAAGAAGTTTTTATTTCTATTTTTAAATTGTTTTGTCTTTGCAGATTTATGTTATCTCGTTTTCAATTATGTCTCCATTAAGAAATGTTGTAAAGCAGTGGGCTTACAAGGAACATGCCCAACTGTATGTATTCCTTCTTCCTTAGAATTTTCATTCAGTGATTTATTTTGTAAAAAGTAATATAATAATATTATTTTTGGCATATTTATTTTTTAAAATTCAAAACCATATAGAAATATAAATTATGAAGAAAAATTTAGACTATTAGTGTTTTGTCCATGTAGGGATAAAAGGAATAAATTTGGGTTACTAGAGAAACACAAGGACTATTTACTTAAGGCTCGTGATTATCACAAGAAGTAGGAAAACATCCACATATGCCATGATTTTTTTTTTTATATTCTTTTTTTGATAAATTATTTTTGGGTTGAACTTATTTCTCATAATGTTTGCAAATAGGAAAAGCTACATCTAATCACCCATAATATTCTTTCTGTGAAATCGCATGGATCCACAGTGGCATCTCTCATTTATGATATAGTTGTCTATGTAATTTATATGTATTGACGTGCATTTTCTTATGCATGTTCATGTGTTAAATTGTTTGTATGATTTTCTTCACTGTCTTTCCTTTTGATAGTTTAGAATGTTATTGATAATGTAGAGGCTTCGAGAGAGAGAACCATCTTGAAACCCTGATGAATTTTATTTTAAGATGATTAACTAAGAATGAATATGGAAAACCTGAAATACTGACAGAAGACACTTCCCTTCATTTCATAACAACACTTGAAGTCGTCGGGGCCCATGTATGGAGATGTAGGACTAGGGCCCTTTGTTTTTCTAGGTGATCAAGGTCTATCAAATTTACTTTTGTTGTGGACATACGTGTCAGAACTGATCCGCAGTCACCGTCTTTGTATTATGTTAATGCTTTCACAGATGCATGTGCAACTTTAAGAAATAGGGATCTTATGGAATACCCACTTTGTTATGCTACAAGATTTATAAGGGATGCCAAGAACTCAATCATTGATAAGTTTGTAATATCTTCCACTGATTATTTGGAAGTGAAGAAGCCTCTGAGATCAAAGAATGAAGGAGTTGACATGCTCTATGCTTCATCGCGGTGGCTCTTTCCTCTGAATGATGCAGATTTTGGATGGGGAAATCAATTCCATGTTGGTCTAGTTAGAGAAGAACATAGATGGGAAATTATTGTCATGCCTTCTCACCCATGTCATGATGATGGTGTTAATGGAGGAGAGCTAGTTCTCCTTCTTTCGCTCCCCATTTCAATACTGCCAAAATTTGCAGAATTGATCATCCATGAAAGTGATATCACCAACTCAACATGAAGAGACACTTTGGAATGCTACCTACAATGGATAGTTGCTCAACATGATTAGGCTTAGGTTGAAGATATTCTATGCTACTTATTTCTAAATTTTCTTGACAATGCATGAGAGCTGACCTATTTTTTTTTAGGTTTAGCGATAATATAACAGACGAGCTTAACGACTACATAACAACTCTTCTCCCAAATTGTACCTTTGATCATGTTGTTTGTCCCTCCAAATTTATAAGCTCTAGAGCATAAACACAACTGACAGAAAAATATGACACTCGTCACTTTAATAACATAAACAAGAATGTTATAAAAACTTAGTAAAATCTCATTAAATATTTTTTTTTTAAAAATCAAAAGCACATTAAAAGTGATTTTTCATTTTAAAGATTGAATCTAAGAGTGACATTTCATTTTAGAGATTGTATCTGAGGGAAGTTATTTGGATCGAGTCTTTATTCTAATTCTTAAAATAACAAGTTAAACACTTTTCTAAAGAAATAATTTGAAGTGAATGGGAACAAACAATGCTAGCAACCAAAAAATAGAGATGGTATCATCATTCAAAAACTATGTTTATATTAAAGAGTAGATTGATTTTTTTTAGCCATTTTTATATTCAGAGTTTAATAAGTTTGAAAATTTTTTATTTTATTTCAATTATTAATTATTATAAATATGGTATGGGGTTTTATTATAAATAAATTAAAATGACTCTACTATTGCATTTGCAGGTGCTCCGGGGAATCAGGCAAGGCAAGGTAAGTGATAATGAAGAAATACTAAGAGTGCACACATTTCTATTTCAGGTACGCACTACATTTATTTTATTTTATTTGGGTAAGTATCTCTTTTGGAAATGGTTGAGCAATGGCCTAAAACTTTCCTTACAGGAATTTATTATTTTATTCTTAACAGGAAGAAGGATGGGTGGTTTGGTGTGCCTCTAAGAAATGATCAACTGTCCAGAAAAAAGCTAGTGATAAAGACTTATATGCAACTTTAGCTTCCTATGAAGTCGATCATAATAGTTAATTACCTGAATTAGATTCATTGGATATGAAGCTTCCTTAGGAACTAGATCACCACCAATTTGGATACCAATTGCAACAATTCTTGGGATGCATATATGAGATGGAGACAACTTGAAGTGTGAAAGCTAGTAGTGGAGAAGATAACTTTTTAGGTCACCAATAGATTGAGAATTGGCCTATATCATATTGCTAGGACTTGTGTCAATCTTCCATCTTTTGTAAAACCTTCATGAATACAGAATTTCCAATCAATTATAGATTCAAATGAATATACATTATTACAATTCTTTGTTATCAAGGAAGCTAATTCAAATTATACAAGGGTCTTGAAATTGTGGTTTAACAAGTAGACATGAATTTAATTTCCACCATTTAATGTGATTCAAAGTTTAAATTTATATGTTAGAGAATAAACCCTATTGTAGGATGGAGAATTTTAGAACAATTTTCTTTTGCCTCATAATATGTATTAAAATGAAGTTCCAACTGAGGATCCTACATGTTCAAATGACATGAATGTATTTCAGTGAATATAAGTGTGTTGCCATATTATTTTCAACGTTGCTTTCCAGAATTGTTTTTTCATTTAGATTTAAAATGACTTTGTTGTCAGCTTTAAAAATAATGGATTTATTTATTTATTACTCTGTTGGTATCCATAAAGAACAGAGATGTAAGGTAATTAAAATCACTATTTAGGAACTTTGAATGTTGAAACCAACTTAAATAACATTTAAAATGATTTTATTTATTTATTTTTTTTTTATATTTTTTTATATTGTCTCTAGAGAGACAATAGTTTTAATTTTGGACATATAGTCTCTATAGAAAAAATATGTTTCTAATCTCAATTGTTGTCTTTGAAAAGAGAAAAATGTAATTATCTCTAAAGAGACAAAAATGAAAGTGTCTTAACAAATACAAATGAAGTCTCTAGAGAGACAAATGAAATTGTCTCTTAATAGACAATCATTCCTGTCTTTATAGAGACAATAATAATATGTGTTCTATACTATCTTTATAGAAGAAAAATTTTAAGGCAATAATTTTGAGACATTAAATTTTGAGACACCCACTTAAGGACAATATTTAAGACAAGGCACAAGTTTTTTTTTGTCTTAAGTTAAGACAATTAACTCAAATATTGTCTTAAAACCTCCTACATATAGTAGTGTGTTAAATGTCATACGGTCCTAAAAAAATCGAATTTGAAATGGATAGAGTCCAAGCTGAAAGTCATAAAGGAGTCATTTAAGATATGGATGATTCAATAATGTTTTTTTTTATTCAGAAAGATATTTTATAAAGACAGCATTCTCGGTTGAACCTGAAACCCAAGCCTTGAACCATTAAGTCAGAATTGATAGGAGGTTGAGTTATTTCAAGAGAATCCATTTGAGCTTGTCATCTACTCATTATAAAATCATTAACTTGGGTGCATTTTAATTGTAGATGACACCCTAAGCTTGCTAAAAGGAAATCAAGTGAGCATGAAATTAAAAGAAGGAAAGAAAAAATATAATATCAAACAAGTGTCAAATTCAAGAAAGCAAGTTTAAGAAAGTGAGTTCAAATGGAGCAAAAAATTGAACTCTTAGAATTTCTAAACAATCTGATACTATCTATTTCTAAAGACACAATGAAAATCATCAAAGCCACTTTTATTGATATTAAAAGGCATCTACATTATGCACATGAAACGATTGAGTTTATCCAACTTGACTCACAACTACAATGTGATGAGCTACAATAGAAAAGTCATATTTCTGAGACATTCAACAATACAACTTTAAATAGTGAAGTTGATTCCAAGTCACTCAATGATACAACTTCAAGTGTAGAAGTTGTACATGATTAAGTTCAATCGTCTTTTTCCAAAACAATCATCAAAACGAGGGAAGAAATTTAGTGCAACAAAAATCAATATGTCCTAGGATATGACAAAGATGAAAACGACTTGCATATTCCTAATTATTCAATTCCAATCAAGTTTATGAGTGGAGGATTTCTTGATCAATCAACATCATAAAACAATGAGAAAGATTAATAAAAGCCAAAATGTCGACATTGTCAAGGAATTGGTCATATGAAAGATCATTATCTTGATCTTCATCCTTGCAATAATTGTGGCAAGAAGAATCACTCGTCAAAGAGATGTTGAAAACAAAACAAACCAACCATATTGAAGATTAATTATGTGTGGATTGATTCCTGGGAGTGGATGTCAATAGTGAAATGATTATATATGTTTTATTGTATGATTCAATCTCACATGAAGATAAATATTCCAACTAACTGGCAAAGGAATATCGTACTCCCAAGTGTTTGAAAGTGGGAGTACAATGGTGAAACTTTCCTACATCTTAAGGGGGGAGTATTATAGGTTTTAACCATGTACAAAAATTACCTACACATGAATTATTAAAAGAAAAAAAGTATACAATGGGGAGAGCATAAAACATAAAATAAATATACACAAATATTTTCCCTTGGATCCCAAAACTGGGACTATGAGATTGATTTTTCATTATATTTGTTTCAATGTTACAACACCTATATTTACATATTGAAGCATTCATAAACCCCAATCCTCTAACCCTGGATTAGAACATAACTGTAGTTACCTTGATTGGATCTAGAAAATACCATGAGAAGAAAACCTTCATGCCCAAAACCATGTAAAAAACCCATGCTCAAAACCATAGGTAGGCCTGTCCACCTAATATGGGGTCCAAAAAATATATCACAACAACTACCCCAAACCCTGTAGAAAGGGGCTACTACCACCCTCTAATCCCCCGCTTCATGTGTGTGGGTAACCGTGGAAAGAATATAACATACACCCAACAAGTTGAAAACAAAAGAAAATGGTTATGGTCTCTCCTTTCAGCTGAAAAATGGGGGAATTGACGATGGAATTGAAATTTAATTGATGATGATGGTTGTTAGACTAAAATTTTTGACAAAAACCCAATCTTCCATGGGAAACCAAAAATTTTCAGTGGAAAAACAATTAGGACGTTGATTGAGAGAAAATGTGGGCATTTTTATTCTCTTGGATGGTTATTGGACCTAACAAAGGATAGATATACCCTGTTTCATTACAACTTGGCATTAGATTGAGTTGTCAAGCATTTCTAGGGATGCGTCAGAGTTGTAGATGATTCACTTCTCTTGGTTCGCTCTCTTCATAATGGGGTTTTCAACATCCAATTTTGGTAGTTTTTTAGGTAATTCTTAATTGATTCTTAGATTAGGAGTTTTAGTATGAAGACTTGGAGATGTTACCAGGTTCTTACTCTAGACTTATGATTGAGGGTGGGAATGTTAGCTTCATATTCACAAAAACAATCAATAAATCCAAGTATTCACAAAATAATGAAATTATGAAATTATTAATCATGAAAGTAGACATACTTTAGAAGTCTACATATGACAAAAGATGAGGATAGTGAGAGAAGTTAGGGATGGATATCACATAAAATTAGCTAAGATATTTATGGAGATATTCATGGACATATCATGGAGAAAGTTATGGAGAATGTTAAACAAATTAGCCAAATTGGTAATTTTTAGAACCTCAATTCTATAATATGAGGCCTCGTGTGTGAGAGAATTATGTATCATTATTTTCTATGAGTATACAATGAGGATTAAAATCCTTTTATGCCAAATCTTATGTTTCTTGAATTATTTTTTTTTCATTAATTATTTTCAATTGGTATCAGACCTACCAACAAGGATGTATTATCTTAAGTACAATATTGCCTAATATTGGTTTTCAAAAGTAATTGACCTCTATATTAGTTGCATAAACACATCATATACTTGATGGAGAAATCTATTGTAACAAAAAATGTGACATGACAACAATAGGTCTTTTATCAAGATGAATAATAGATTGATGGACTAGAGTAGGAATCACACAAGGCCAAGACTACTCCTTGAGACCTTCGACCTACTGCCAAAGCCAAATACATGCAACTCTAGCAGCTCAATTTTTATGCAAATACTCAGTGAAGAGCTTTGCTTTCTTCGCACCTTAAGAAACTAGTTATAGAGACTACAACCCAATTTATTAACAAGGCTACCACTATTCTTATTGTATGGAGAGAAATCACAAATTTTTACAATAGTTTCAAGACTCAGGTTTTGTAAATTGTTCTCGAATTGGTCCATTTGAAGTAGCAACACCAGTATAACGACAATGTGTATTGGCATCATTTGTGCAACCACAATAAGGACCAATCACATAATTAAAGGATTAACTCAAGGGCGAATCAATAGATTGTGGTCAAGTATTATTGGTGCCTTTGCTTTTGTGATAAATTTGATTAATTTTGATATAAGAGTCACAAAGAAAAGAAGCACAAGTAGAAAATTAAATGGTCAAACGTGTTAGAAAGTGGGAATAAAAAGAGGAAAATGGTAATTATGAAACATGATGGCTACATTGGAACTCACCAAGGATGCAAAAGAAGAAGTGAGATGTTGAGTTTGAAGGAATCAAGTGGGAAGTGGACCAAGTAGTTATATTTTGTTAATTGGGTTAAGTTGGACCATCAAGCAAGCATGGACAATATCTATGGAGAAAAAACCTATATATAGCCGCATAGACAAAGTTGCAAAAGGGGGAGAGACCACGAACAAGGTCAACATACTATTGAAATGGGAATTAAATTCCATTTGAGGTATTCTATTGTATTCTTGTCTATTCATCTAGTTTTGAAGAAGTCTGAAGCAGATCTTGCATAGCTTCAATAAATATATGTTGTAATGGTTTGGCTCTCCGAAGTATAGTGTAAATGAGTTTGCTTATGGGATCTATTTATATGTATCTTATTCTAAATTTGTTGGAGTTGCATATAATTTCTAAAAAACATTAATTTCTTTATTACTTTATTTACATATGTATAAAAGTTTTATTGAATAATCATAAATGAATATAATTTTGATGAATAACTTAATTGATGGAATCAATCTTGTTACCATCTATATCCCTAACACATTACTTAATAGTGTCAGCATGCCTGGTGTGAGACCTTCTTCCCTTGTGGAAGATTTAAAATGATGATGTTGTGCTAGACTATGACAATCTCATTTGTTGGCATCTTGCAGTTACACCCTAGGTCAACACAGTAAAATGTTTCTGCCAAAGTGCCCATATTTCCTATAATTAACTAACTCTATTTTCATAAATACTAAACCCAATTTATGTATGAATGTGGTGAGATATTGGTTCATAAGGTGAAGCTTTTTTGAACCCCACCACCATATAGCCATGGCATATTATAATGGTGGAGGTGGAGGAGGAAATTTCTACATTGTCTTTCATCCGCCCACCATCATATAATGAGAGGGAGGAAATAAAGGTGCATTATGAGGGTCGAGGCAGGGAAAATAAATATGCACATTTCCTTCTACCATCCCCACCATTTGAAATGCACATTATCTCCCTTGACTCCCACCCTTATATACCCATATAAATACACATTGGCCCCCTTCCCCCCTGCTGACCCCATCCCTCATATTCCCACTAAAATGCACATTGTTTCCCTCAAACTTAACCCTCACTCTAATGTATGTTGAAATGCTCATTGTCTCCCTCAATTTATACCCTCATATACCATAAAATCCATATTGTTTTCATTCACCCCAACCCTCAAGTGAGGGTTTTAGTACCATATCATCCACATGGCATAAGAAAAACTTACTTTATAAGTGAAATACTTAGAGACTTCCATATTAAACTAAGTTCTCAAGTATGCAAGTATCTAAAGAAACACCTTTTATTCTAATAATCAAAAAGTGGATTTTAGAATGAATGCTGAAATCATATTATGAGAACTTTAGGTACATGCTATAACATGGGAATTTTGGGTACATGTTGTTAACACCTAGGTTGACCTTAGGCTGAAGGGAGGCAATTCTATGGTAACCAAAATCCACGCTTAACCTAATAGCTAGCCCTACTAGGTTGGGAGAGGGCTCTCTCCATATGAATCTCAATCAATATGACTAGATCGGGAAGAAGATTTTATGCTAGGCATAGTAGCTCAAGGGTTTTGATTGAATTGGTTGGTGTTTTTGCCAGATTAGGAGGAGCTGGGGAATTTTGGTCCGAGAAAAAAGGTCAAAATTTCATGGGATTCAATGGGGCAAGGTACGTATGATGTTCAACACCTTAAAGCTTGATGGGGTGAAAGGATAGACTAGTGAAGAGCTAAGAAGGGCTTGAGAAAGTCAAGACTCCTTCTTAAACAAAAGAAAAAACATGAAGTATTGGTGTTTTCCTAAGGCAGAGCATTAAAACCTAATGTATTCCACCTATCTTACTTGAAAACAACCAATCAAAAGTAATTATATGGAAGAGGCATACATAAATAACATGAGAACATATTAACTAAAGAAGAAAAACATGATAAAGGCCATACCATAGGAATCCCATAAAAATAGCTACAACTCTATTAGTTTCCTGCTAAAATTGCTACAAAATTATAACTGTTCAGTTCATGAGCATCCGGTTGCATCCAACCTCTACAAATGACTAAGAAAATACATAGTATATGCATAAAAACTACTCATCCTAACCTTCAAGGGTGAAATCCATGAGAAGAGGGGGTTTTTCAACCATTTCCCAACAAAGAACTGGAATATAGGAAGTCAAACAACTTGCCTCTAAACGAGGGGAAATTGATTCATTTGACTCAAAACCACCTCTAACTGATGAATCTACCATCTAACACTATTTTACCATTGCATTTACATGCGATGTCATGAATTAGATCAGTGAAATCATACATGAGGAGATAGAAATCAAATTTACAGTCAAAATAGGGAAATTTTAGTTTCCATGACCAAAATGGCTCAAAGCGCAGGGTCGCCTTCAGCACACCTTTGGAGGCCTTTCCCTTAGCCAAATTGAGCCCATGATAGCTCATTCGAAAGCCCATCAAGTCTAGGTTCCGGAACACCTAGAATTTGTTAATTTTGAAGTGATTCCCCCCCCTTCTGCGCCCCCCCCCCCCCCAAAAAAAAAAAAAAAAAAAAAAAAAAAGTGAACCTCCCAAGACTGCTTCTGTGTGTCCGGAAAGAGGCAGCAAGGTCATTTTTTTGTAGTTTTTGGACGTTTTGTTGGACCAGATCTACTCCAAAATTTATGAAAAATTCTAGGGTGCATGTCCTCATCATTCTGAATCTTAAAATGTCAAACGTTTCTCCAGTGGATGCCCCACGAAAAATGGAACTACGCTTCTGGGCAAATTTTCTACATTGTGAATTTCAAAATTTCAAAAATGCAAAAAGTTCTCAAAATTCGACCAAATTTGGCATGGAGCACCACTATCAAGTGCTTTGGTTGGCCAAAGAAGCTTCAACCAATATTTTGAGTCTATCTTCCTCCCTTGTGCCATTTTCTTTATTGCCTAGATCTGCTTGTTGAGGTGTCCCTCCCTATGTTCTCCTCCTCCTTATAGTCTCGGTATTCTTGGTCCATGTTTGGCAGGTTGAGGTGTAGGAATTATTGAAAGTGTTTTTAGGAATGAGGGGATGGAAGATGAGCTTATGGGCTAGAAAATGAATGAGGAAGTAGGAATCATAAAATGAGAGGGAGGGCTTGCCTTGATTGAGAAATTGCCCTTTGGGAAGAGAGATAAAGGGATACAGATGATATGGAATAGAGATAAAGGGATAAAGGCATAGGTAAAAATTTTAGAGCTGTAGTTATAGGCTTAGAGGAGGAACGATGGGGTTTTAGGGTTTAGGTATAACCAAGGGAGATTTTTAGGGTTTCACACTTGCCATGGGGAATGATGCTAAAAAATTTGAAATGTAAACCAAAAATGTAGTAAGGGTTGTTAAATTACTTACATTGAAGGGAAGAGAGGAAAATATTGAGGTTTCTTAAAGCTCTTGAGGCCTTTTTGGCTCTCCTACCAAAAGCGAAATGCCATTGCCAAAAGCGTAACGCCACCCTCTCAAAGCGCAATGCCACCCTCTCAAAGCACAATTCCTTTTTGCAAACCACTTTTGGAGGCCTTCCTAGTGTCCACATTGAGCACGCAATATATATTTGTAAAGCTTATCGAGTCTCTCTTCCAGAACATCTTGAACTTTTCAATTTGGAGTTTATTTTCCCTATGAAAACTCTAATCTCCCAAGACGGGTCAAAATGTGCAGAATGAGGCTACAAAAATGCAAAGTGTTGTTTCAGTCAATGTTTGGAGGTCTCCGTAATCTCCAAATTTAGCTCATGATAGCTCATTAGAAATATCTTTCTATATAGTTATCACTTGACTCATCAAATAAGTCATTTGACACCCTATCTAGGAGAAATATTGATTTCCCCAATGTCACTCCTGCAGTGTATCGACTCTCTTAAGGAAACTATGTTTTTGAAATCTCTCTAAAACCATGATACCTATGTAAAAACTGAAGGTTTTTTTTTCTTGGTCTATGATGGACAAAAACCTCTCACTTTTTTCAAATTCATCTTTTTTTGCTCAGAAACATTGTTTGAAGAAAAATCGTCCCTTATTTGTGGTGAATGGCTTGTTCCTTGGAATGACTTCTCGAAAAATGATGGAGACCTTATGTTTGATGATATGAAATGGCCTCATACCTTCTGATATCCCTTATGTCTCCTCTGCTTAGATATCTATGATCCCATAGCCAACCCTAGCTTAGTGGGAGAGGAAATTAGGGTTTTAGTGCTTGTTTCTCTTTTGCTTTTGCAGGTGAATTGGTGCTCATGATGAATTTATTTTTGTAGTGGCAGGTGCTCCGAAACATCACTCGATGTTTAGGAGCAGCTGGGAACCAATATTACATATGAAAGCATTAAATTAGATCATTAATGGAGATAAAAACAAAATACCCTGTTTTCACCTCAAAACAAGTTTTGAGGTGAGAACTACATTAGGGTTCCAAAATGATAAATTATGGCTTTGCTAATCATTATTTGCCTCTTAATGTCCTTGCTGATAATTATTGGCATGTAAGTATTGAATTTGACCATGGTTGGACCCTAAAACCTAATGAGACCAGACCCTAAGACCTATTTGAATGAATTGCAAAGGGAACATGAGCCATGACTAAAATATATGAAAGAGGATCAGTTTTGAGAGAAAATTTTAAAGAGAACCCTACCATCAGTGAATCCATGACCTAATGGAATGAAAACTGATCAGTACGGGACTCCTACTATGAAATGCAAAAGAGAAGATTTTGATCACTGATGGAAGTGTGAAACATTGACACTAACATTGGCTCCAATGGGTATGGTAGCTCTTTGGAGGTGCCAAGAACATCGTAGACCTAGTAGCCTTATCCATCGGGCATGGAGTCAAAAACTCAAACCGAAATGCATGACTGAAAATTGATGACTTGATGACACAAATTGACTTTTACTCACTAAAAATTGACTCGATACTAAAATGCAACTGACAAACTGGAAAAGATACTCAAAATGGATCATCCTCAATAAAACCTACTCTAACTGTTCCATTCATCACCTGATCAAGTGAAATGAAATAACCAATGCAACCAAGTAAGAATTCTAGTTGATATTTGAATTCTCTTCAAGTGCTTTCTTATGAACAACAAGAGGGAACTACTAAAAGGAAACTCCCATGAAAAATTGTAAATAGATCCAAATTTTCCCAGATTGAATAATATGGATTCTCCATCTCACTCCAAAAATACTTCATACGGATCTTCAAATTCATGTGCATCGGGGCTTATCTCATTCAATGGGTTATGTTTCTTCTCCTCGTACTATGAATTCAAACTTTCATCTGAGCTTTGTGAACAGACTCTTGCTAATAATGACAAAGAAATTGACTCCTGGATAAGGTTTGTATCAATACTTTTCTCAAGATCAGAGTTAGCTAATGGAGGACTTTGACTGTAGATATCATCCATCACATTATGTATTGGATCATGAAAGACTCGAAAAGACTGTTGCAACCCACTTTCTATTGGTTCCAATGGGATTTCACGATTTTCTGTAGGCTGCTCATTTGAAGATATACTATGTGAAATTCCCTTCAAAAACTTAAATGATTCAAAATAGAATTGTACGGAATCATCTTGCATCATTTGATCATATGTTCCAGCTTCCAAGTCTTCATCTGCAACTTCACACTCAATGGCATTCGGGGGCCGCAAATCTAGTGTGAGAAGTCTTAAACAAGGGTTTCATTGCCCTCAAGATGGTCGAGATCAAAACTTGTCGACAATTAATTTCTGATTGCATGAAAGTTGTCTCTGATGAACTAAAATGAAGAAAAACAAAAATGCAAAGATCATTCACTTACTTCAACATTTTTTGTACTTTCCTCTTCACTTCCATAGCTGATATGCAATGGTTGATCACTGTATTTGAGCTGTTGAAAGTGGACTTCCTCCTTACACAAACCAGTTGCTGATTTGTTTGCAAGAGTAGCTTCTATTTGGAGAACAAAATCATCATCATATTGATTAAACATAGGGAAATCATCAGTATAAAACACATCATGAAGCATACATGTTAGGTCAAAAAATATCTCTTCTCCAAGATGGTCTATAAAACAATCATTATCAGATCTATGACAACCGGGACAAGAAAGAAAATGTTTTGGATCAACCACTTGTTCTTCTTCAATCTACAAGCCATGGCATTGAACATCATACTCATTTCTTGTGGTGATCTTTTGCATCATCTCTTCGATTTCATTTACCAAAACGTGGAGCTTTACCTCTAAAGATGTCGATTCCTTGGGATCTATGTTGTTCATCACTTCTTCCTTCAACTTTGTCCTTCTGATCAGAAAATTAGCCTCTACATCTACAACATTTTATTGTATCTCTTCAAGTGTTGCAGGGTTCCTTTCCCTCAGCTAAAAATCCATTTCCATCTCAAAGGCTTTTGGGTAGTGTAAGAGAGTGGATCGAGGAGGAGGTCTTATATTAACCAACATCGAGAAATAGAGTTGGTTAAACTTGGCAGAAAATTGTTGCATTGTTTCCCCTAGTAGTCTTTTCAATCGGTTATATTCTTTGAGAATCAAGAAAGAGTTCTGTTTGACCACCCACTTGTTGAGAATAACTTCACCGAACAGCTGGAAATCTAAGATGCTCATATGAGGTAGGGTTTTGAACCAATTCTTGACTTTTCCTTCCAAAGAAAGAGAAAAAAAGCCTAATACTGACATCCCCTTCATCAACTTCATAAAGGTTAAGAAAAGACTCAAAATTTAGTACATGTCCCTCAGCAGTGATGTTGTCACATTCACCATGAAATCTTGGTAGATATAGGTAATGACTTTTAGGAAAAGCATGGGATATAGGAGGTAAAATTAGAGGTTTGTATCGATCTGGAATTTTACAAGGTGTAGGAATATGTACAGAAGGTGTAGAATCAGTCTTTGTCTCTTTAGGCTCATCAGTTTGAAGGCGATCATCATAAGATTCAAAAGAAGGGTCTTGATCAAGATCAAAGACATGGGAACATTTTGTATTCACAATATTCAAAGGGAAGGAATAAAATGCAGGTCTAGGATCTGTCCTCAAATACAGTATACATTGTAAAGCCTTCTTGACATTCTCGGGAAAAGAGAAGAAATAATTTATAACAAAGAACATAATCTCTTGGATGAAATATCAACTTGAATACCTACTCTTTCCATATTGTCCTCTCATGTTTCTATTGGTCGAGTTCATTCTCCAGTGGAGTCCTTGGATTTGATCTCGAAATTGATTTAGAGTCAGTCACCAGGTGAATGATTTTATCTTTCTAGTGTCTGCTCATTGTGCACCTTCAACAGTCAAATATAAACTTGACATATTTTACTTAGGAACATAAAACTACATCCCTAGTATTGTTGGCACTATGTTAAACCTATATTGACCTCAGGCTGAAGGGAGGCAATTCTAGGGTAACCACAAACCACGCTTAACCTAGTAGCTAATCCTACTAGGTCAAGAGAGAGCTTGATCCGGATTTAAAAAGGAATGCAACAAATTATATAGAAAACCGTAAACACAGAGATGCAGTGGGAATAATACTTCATTTCAATAATGTGAAATAATGAAATATGCTTACAAACAAGAATGGAAATAAACTAGCTAGGGCGATGGTAGCTTATCTCTGAGAAGAGATGTGGTAGCTACATGCCTATGGACTATCTTATAATGAGGCTAAAGGGCCTCTTTATTATTGAACAATAAGAGAAAAAACTAAACAACCAAAATACTAACCCGAGGAGATGTAACACCAAGAGTTTATGGGCCCCGTTGGGGTGAGTTGGACGACCAACTTCCTAGGGTTGCGACTTGGTCATATTATCTCTGTTTCACGCACATGATAGCCCATTGGAAATATCTCTCCGAGGACTATGATGGGAAATATAATTTTAGACAAAAAATCATAGGCGGTAGATTTCCCAAAAAATGTCATTTAGGGCCTCAAAACGGCTCTAGAAGTTTAGGACCCAAAAAACTGCTAAAAATAGTATACTATGCTATAATTAAGGAAAATCAGAAACTAAAAGAAGCAATGGTGAGGATCCAAGTGGAATTGGTGGGTGGCCACCGATATCCACCTAGATCATTCATCCCCCCTTAGGAAGCAATGGTCCCCATTGCATTGAGTTCCTCCATGAGATGAGGAAACTTCTGCTGAACTTGGTCCCTAGTGAGCCACTTGCCCTGGTGAAGGAGTTGGCCTGCTTTGACAACTCAATATAGTTGGATATTCTACTGGCATGTGTGCTTGATCTGTGTGTCCATGATCTCATTAGTTGTAGCTTGTTCCATGCAATCTAGATTTAACTCTGTGGGTGTGAGTTGTTCTGCAATGTTAGATGTGTCTAGTAATGGTGGAAAGTATGGTCGAAGGTGGTCCATATTGAATATTGGGTGCAGGCCAAGGAATGGGGGAATGTTGATCTCAAATACATTGTCTCCCATAGCCTTGGTAGTGGTGTAAGGAAAATATCAGAGTGGTCTGATTTTCTGATAGGCTTCGGTAAGGTGTTCCTTTTGCAAAGGCAAACAGACTTTGTCACCCACCTGAAACTTGTGTGGCACGCAATGTTGATCATGTCGCTGCTTTTACTTGGCATTTGATTTCTCTAGAATGTCATGGACCTATTGTTGAATATGTTGTATGTGCTCAATGAAGTTGTTTACCTTATTTGTTTATGACTCGACATGAGTTGAATATGCGTGAGTAGCTGCAAATGGCATGGCCACATCAATGGGACATAGTGGCTAGAATCCCAAGCCCACCTTAGAAGGGTTGCGGCAAATTGAGCTATGGAGAGCCCAGTTGTAGCTATGTTGAACATAGGGGAGGCTCATTCAATGTGCGTGGCTACTTTGAGTTTTACATGCGCAGAATGTGTACGATCATCCTATTGAAAACCTTTGCCTAACCATCTCTTTGAGGATGGAAGGCTGTGGACTTAGCAAGTTTGGTGTCCAACATCAACCAAAGATGGGACCAAAATCTAATGAGGAACCTACTATCGTGATCTAAGATGATAGATTGTGGGATCCCAAAGTGTACCCACACTCATTCAAAGAAGAGTTTAGTAGTGCCTTCTGCTATGATATTCTTCTTGCAGGCCACCATAATGGCCATCTTCAAGAACCTGTCGACGACCAAAAAAACATTGTCATTTCCATGCTTAGTGGAAGGAAGGCCTAACAAGTAATCCGTAGAGATGGATTCCGAAGGTTTACTAGGGGTAGGCGGTGGGGTATAGAGGCGTTGCTTCTTGATGGTTAGTTTGGCAATGGCGCAGGCAGTGCATGATCTGATGTACCTACCAACATCCTGTCAAGGATTCATCCAATAGAAATACTTTTATAGTACTGCGACAATTTTTTTGACCCCGAAATGCCCAGCAGCCTTACTGTAGTGTGCTTCCCAAATCATCTTGGCGCACTCGCTTGAAGGAACACAAAGGTGACCCAGATGGCATAACAAAGAATCCTAGAGGTGAAAAACTAGAACATGTTGTCCCTCCAAGAGTGTCTAGCATGTGTGGCTGAATTTCAAGTTGCTTTTGTAGAGAAGTGGCCAATCAAAAGTCTCGTGCCCACAATAGTTGAGCACAGTGGTTAATTCCATGATCGGTGATCGACCGGGAAATCTGTAACATTATTGGTGTTGTCCTTCTTATACTTGATATTCGAATGGAACTGTTGTAGGTATGTGGACCACTTATGATGGGGATCATTCTACAATTTTCCTCGGGTCTGTATGAACTATAGGGGTTGGCGTTCTGTGTGGATGACCATTTCCTTCCCCAAAATATAATGCTTCCATTGTTGGTAGCCCTGAACAATGGAATTCATCTCTTTGTCATAAGTGGGATACTTCTGGACTATGTCTGAAAGTGTCTCACTATGATATGCCACTGGATGCCTGCATGGATTAAGGACTACCCCAATAGCATAATTAGAGGAATCTGTCTCAACCTCAAATGGTTGTTGCAAGTCTGGTAATGCAAGAACTGGTGCTGAGCATAGTCAATCTTTCAACTCTGTGAATGCCTTCTATTGAGATACAGACCAAAAGAATTTTTCTTTGACTCCTCCATTGGTGACTTGACTCAAGGGCCAAGTGATATGAGAAAATCCCAACATGAACTTGTTGTAAAAGTTAGCAAGGCCTAGAAAGCTATGAAGCTCTAATAGAGTGGTTGGAGATGGCCAATCCCGAGTGACCTGGATCTTAGCTGGATCCACATGCACCCCCTGTTCATCAATAATGTATCCTAGATACTGAACTTGGGTCATGCCAAAAGTGCATTTCTTCAAATTGGCACATAACTTGTATTGCCGCAGTGTTTGGAGAACTTGTAAGATGTGGTGGAGGTTCTCTTCCTAGCTCTGGCTGAAGATCAGGATGTCATCCAAGTATACCACTATAAATGAGTTGGTGAATGGCCACAAAATGTCATCCATTAGCCTCATGAAGGTTGCAGGAGCATTCATCAAATCAAAAGGCATAACCAACCATTCAAAAAGGCCCTCCTTAGCTTTAAAGGAAGTCTTCCATACATTGGAGTGTTCGATTGGTGCCTAGTGATATCCTAAATTTAAATCGATCTTGCTGAAATATTTTCCCCCCTTCAATTGGTCCAGTAGAACATCAATCTGTGGGATTGCATGCCTATTACAGACAGTGATCTTGTTCAGTGCTCGATAGTCAAAACAGAGTCTCCAAGGCCCACCCTTCTTCTGTACCAACATGATCGGGCTCTTATACAATGATGAACTTAGATGGATGTGACCTTTTTGCAGCAGCTCCTGAATCTGCCTCTTGATTTCATCGTTCTCCATAATGGAGCACCGATAGGTTGGTCCTCGACAACTTTGTCCATCTGTAATTGTCATGCAGAGGGGAGGGGCCTTGATTCATACACAACATGTCACTTCCACAAGTATGGTTGTCCTAATAATACATCACAAACTTTTAGGGGAGCAATGTCACACAATACATCATCCACGAAGGGCTTGATGTTGTATGGAAGGTGACACTATTGGCTCACACGAAGATCCCATCCTTGGTGAAGCCACCCAATGGTGTACTGTTGTGGATGTGCCATGGTTAGTAAACCTAGCTAATTCACAACCTCTACTGAAATCAGGTTATTTTGGCTCCCATTGTCAACAATGAACTGTAGCGAGGAGTCCGTTACGCACATCTAGGAGTGGAAGAGATGCTCCTCCTCCTCTGGATCTTCGGGTTCCTCCTTCTGGACCTTCGTGGTGGCAATGGTGGGGTTGGGCTTCACATCGATAATTTGATTCCCTTTGTCATTCCCCTTATCATGTTCTGACTCCAAATCAGAACATGCATCTGGTTCTGAACCCTTTAGCTTAGCCACCAGTGACTGCTTTGCCCAACACTCACTTATGTTGTGAGTGGAACTCTTACAGAACTCACATCACTTTCCCGTGTCCTTTTTCGGCTTCACAACACTATTCTTTGCTTGTATCTTTGGCAGGTTGTCTTCGGTCACCCCACCTTGGCTTTGTCCTTTGTTCTGCACTTCGGGGGCACCTTTCCCTTGTTTCAGATCCATAGATTGAAATTCTTGCTTCTTCTATTTAAACTTTTGCTCAACCTTGATGGCATACTAGTATGTCGTGCTGAGCGAGGAGATGTTTAGGAATATTATTTCTTCCTGGATGTACTTATGTAGGCAGCCACGATATTTAAGTACCAAATGCCACTCTGTATCCTTGATACCCTACTTTGTGCAAAGGGCATGGAAAATATTGGTAAACTTCGGCACGTCTTGGTTGCTTCCCTGCCACAGTGTGGTCCACTTTATGTATTGATCCTCATAGCTTCCGATAGGGTAGTACTGCTCCTTGATGGCATCCTAGAATGAATTCCACGTGGCTGTGGCTACAAATAGTGAGACTATACTTTCATCCTTCTGCTCACAGTAGGTTTCCCACCAATCCTTGACATTGGGGGCTACTTTGAGAAGAGTGAAAATAATATTTTCCCAACTGGAAAAATCACAAACAAAAGAATAACCCTCTAGCACATTTAACCATTTATCAATGACATCTATGTCTATCTAACCCTTGAATATGGGGATTTCAAAATGAACTTGTACCTTAAATGGTGTGGCATTTCCAAAGTTGTTGTTGGAAACTGATGCATCACCCCTAGGTTTCCGATGAAGGATCTGCGCAAAGTTGTCCATCATCGTGTTCCTTTGTTGCTCGAGGGCTTCTTTGAGCAAGATTTTGATAGTATCTTCGATCCCCTCGTCTTTCCTTCCATTTGCCATGGGAGACCATTAGGATTTGTGAGGTTGGTCTTACAATGGCTTCACCAGTTGAAGCCCTAACTCTTTATATCTAGACTTTGTTGGGACATGCAAAGAAAAACAAAGAAGAAAAATAGACCGCTCTAATACCACTCATCCGGATTTAAACAGGAACACAACAAATTATAGAGATAACTGTAGACATAGATATGCAGCGGGAATAATACTTCATTTCATTAATGTAAAATACTAAAATATGCTTACAAACATGAATGGAAATAAACCAGCTACGGTGATGGTAGCTTATCTCTGAGAAGAGATATGGTGGCTACATGCCTCTAAATTGTCTTACAATGAGGCTCAAGGGCCTTTTTATTATTGAATAATAAGATCAAACCCTAAAAAACCAAAACCTTAACCCAAGGAGATGTAACACCAAGATTTTATGGGCCCTGTTGTGGTGAGTTGGATAGCCAACATCCCCAGGTCGCGACTTGATCATACCCATTGGAAATATCTCTCCGAGAACTACGATGGAAAAGACGATTTTAGACAGAAAATCATTAGCGGTAGATTTCCCAAAAAATAAACTTTGTCTAGGGCCTTGAAATGGCACGGAAAGTTTAGGACCTAAAAAACTGCTAAGAATAGTATACTATTCTATAATTAAGGAAATTGAAAAACTGAAAGAACCAATGGTGGGGGTCCAGGTGGAATTGGCGGGTGGCCACCAATCTCCACCTGGATTAGGGATATCTCCATACAAATATTAGTCAAGATGAATGGATGAGGAACAAGATTTTATGTTAGGTATAGTAGCTCAAGCGTTTTGATTGAATTGGTTGGTGTTTTTGCTAGATTAGGAGGAGCTGGGCATTTTCGGTCTCGGAAACTAGGTCAAAATTGTAGGGGATTCTATGGGGCAAGGTAGGTATGATCTTCAACACCTTAAAGCTTGATGGGGTGAAAGGCTAGACTAATGAGGAGCTAAGAAGGGTCTGAGCAAGTCAATAATCCTTCTTAAACAAAAGAAAAAAAATGAAATACTGGTGTTTTCCCAAGGCAGAGCATTAAAACCTAATGTAATCCACCTATATGAGCTGAAAACAACCAATTAGAAGAAATTATATGGAAGAGGCATACATAAATAACACAAGAACATATTAACAGAAGAATAAATGCATGCTAAAGGCCACACCATAGGAATCTTATAAAAATAGCTGCAGATCTATTAGTTTCTTGCCAAAACTGCTACAAAATGATATGTGTTCAATTCATGAGCATCCAACTGAATCGAACCTCTACAAATGACTAAGAAAATACATAATATAGGCATAAAAACTACTCATTCTGACCTTCAAGGGTCAAATCCATGGGAAGAGGGGTGTTTCAACCATTTCCCAACGAAGAACTGGAATATAGGCAGTCAAACAACTTGCCTCTAAAAGAGGGGAAACTGATTCATTTTACTGAAAACCACCTCTAACTAATGAATCTACCCTCTAACACTATTTCAAGATTACATTTACATGCCATGTCATCAATTACATCAGTGAAATCATCCATGAGAAGAGAGAAATCAAATTCATAGTCAAAATAGGTGAATTTCAGTTTTCTTGAGCAAAATGGCTCAAAGCGCAATGCCAATTTCATCACACTTTTGGAGGCCTTCGCCTTATCCAAATTGAGCCCATGATAATGCATTGGAAATAAATTCAAGTCTAATTTTTGTAGCACCTAGAATTTTTTAATTTGGAGGCCATTTACCCCTTCAAAGCTTCAACCTCCCAAGACTACTTGTATGTGTCCAAAAAGAGGCAGAAAGGTCATGTTTTGGTAGTTTTTGGAACTTTTGGTGGACCAAAACTTCCAAAACTTCTAAAAATTTCCAGGGTGAATGTCCTCATCATTCTGAATACAAAAATTTCAACCTATTCTTCATTGGATTCTACAGGAAAAAACGCAACGCCACTTCTCGGTAAATTTTCTGCATTGTGAATTTCAAAATATCAAAAATGAACAATTTCTCAAAATTTGCCCAAATTTGGCATGGAGCACCACTATCAAGTTCTTTGGTTGGAGAAAGAAGCTTCAACCAATATTTTGAGTCTATTTTCCTTCGTTGTGTGGTTTTCTTTGGTGCCTAGCTTTGCTTGCTGAGCTGTGTCTGCCTGTGTTTTCCTCCTTCTTATAGTCTCAGTCTTCTTGGTCCATGTTTGCAAGGTTGACGCATATTAATGGAATGAATGAAATTTTTTTTAGGAAGGGGGGATGGGAGATGAGCTTACGGGCTAGAAAATGAATGAGGGATTAGGAATCATAAAATGAGAGGAATGGCTTGGCTTGTTTGATAAATTACCCTTTGGGAAGAGGGATAAAGTGATAGGGATGATATGGAATAGGGAAAAATGGAAAAAGGGATAGGGAAAACGTTTAGAGCTATAGTGATAGGTGATAGGAGGAATGTTGGGGGTTTTAGGGTTTAGGCATAACCAAGGGAGAATTTTAGGGTTTCACACTTGCGAGGGGGAAGGATGCTAAAAAGTTTAAAATGCAAACCAAAAATGTAGTAAGGGATGTTAACTTCATTGCATTGAAGGGAAGAGAGGACAATATTAAGGTTTATTGAATTTTTTGAGGCCTTTCTGGCTTTCCTAGCAAAAGCACAATGCTACTGCCAAAAGCACAATGCCACCGCCAAAAGCGCAGTGCCACCCTCTCAAAGTGCAGTGCCACCCTCTCAAAGAGTGATGCCTTTTTGAAAACCACCTTTGGAGACCTCCGCAATGTCCAAATTTGGTGTGGGATAGATCATTTGAAATATTGTCAAGTATAATTTCCAGAACATCTTGAATTTTTCAATTTGGAGTTCATTTGCCCTATCAAAAGATCAATCTCCCAAGACTGTTCAAAATGTGTAGAATGAGGTTGCCAAAATGCAGAGTGTTGTTTCAGTCAATGTTCCGAGGTCTTTTTGAACTCCAAATTGAGCTAATGATAGCTCATTGGAAAGCTCTTTGTGTATAGTTATCAGTGGACTCGTCCAACAAGTCATGTGGCTACCCTATCTAAGAGAAATATAAATTTCCCCAAGGTCACTCTAGAATTGCATCAACTCTCTTGATGGAACTATATTTTTGACATTTCTCTAAAACAATGACACATGTGTAAAAAATGAAGGAGGTTTTTATTCTTGGGTCTATGATGGACAAAACATCTCTCACTTTTGTCAAATTCATCTTTCTTGCTCATGAACACAGTTTGAAGAAAAATCATCCCTTATCCTTGGTGAATGGCTTGTTCCTTTGAATGACTTCTTGAAAGATGATGGAGACCTGGTGTTTGATGATATCAAATGGCCTCATACCTTCTGATATCCCTTATGCCTACTTTTCTCAGATATCTCTGATTCCATAGCCAACCTTAGCTCAATGGGAGAGGAAGTTAAGGTTTTAGTGCTTGTTTCTCTTTTGCTTTTGCAGGTGAATTGGTGCTCATGATGACTTGATTTTTGTAGTGGCAGGTGCTTAGAAACATCATTATATGCTAGGAGTAGATGGGAACCAATATTACATATGAAAACATAAAATCACATCATTAATGGAGATAAAAACAAAATACCCTGTTTTCACCTCAAAACAAGTTTTGAGGTGAGAACTACATTAGGCTTTCAAAATGATAAATTATGGATTTGCTAATCATTACTTGCCTCCTCATGTCCTTGTTGATCATTATTGGCATGTAATTATTAGGTCTCACCATGGTGGGACCCTAAAACCTAATGAGACCAAACCCTAAGACCTAATGAAATGAATTGCAAAGGAACATGAGCCATGACTAAAATATATGAAATAGGATTAGCAAGTATTGTTTTGAGGGAAAAAATTGAAGAAAACCCTACCTTCAGTGAATCCATGACCAAATGGAATGCAAACTCATCAGTACGGGAATCCTACTATGAAATGTGAAAGAGCAGATTTTGATCACTCATGGCAGTGTGAAACACTCACACTAACACATGTCATTTGGGGTACATGTTATTTTTAAGTTTAATAACTTCATTATTAATCTAAGACTCAAGGTTCCCCGCTAGGAGACATAAAGCTCAGATTTTCAGATCTCTCACATGGATCTGATATTACTCAAGGTGGAAGGGATTCTTTTGTTGAAAATGGGGAATTCCTAGGAAACTTAAAGTTCAGATTTTTAGATCTCTCCCATGAATTTAATGTTACTTTGGCTGAAAGGGATTTTGTGTTAAAAATAGGGAATTGTGAACTAAAATTTACATAATTCCTATGGGTATGTTAAGTTTCTATATGGTATATTTTAAAAATATAATATTTCTCAAGATAAAATGGTCCAATGAACGACAAAGCTAGGATTACAAAATTACGATCACTCATGGAATTACATTTGGGGGCAACATCAAAACCAATTGGTGAATTACACTTGAACAAGGACACTATTTTGGATTTTATAAGACTTCATCTTAATACAATATATACATCTACTAAACCCTAAATTAATTTGGTTATCCCAATGTTTATCTTTAGTTGGGTTGTTATGTAAATTTATAGAGTAAACAAATTCTATACCTTTAGGTGTATATATGAAAATCCAAAAATAATTGTATTTGATGAAGAATAAGCTAATAGAACTTGCCACATATGATTTTTAATTATATGTAAAAAAATAAGATTATCACATATAAAAGAAAAAAATGTATCAAAATATGATTAATCCAAAATATTGTTAATTATTAATTCTTAATTTCTTTAAACACTTGCTTAGAATTTGTTTATAACATTATATATTTAATATGAAAATGATTGAATATGAAAGAAAATTAATGTCCCATTAAAATTATGAAATATAATTAATTATGAAATATGATTAATGTAAAATGTGTATTTTTCTGCCTTTTTATTTCTACAATAGAGTGTTACATAGGATATATCTTGAGATTACCAATGTCTTTTTTTAACACTTTACATGATAGAAAAAATACATAAATTTTAATGATGTACATCGACCCAAGAGAAACACTTAGGAAGATATGCATGACATGATAAATATAGCCAATTTGGTATCAAAATGAGCGACCCATGATAGTTATAATTGTCAATGAGACTTAACAAGAACCTGGAATTGTTACAAAAAAAGGTGTTGTTGAAGAACGCCACCCTCATTGTGGCATAAATAGCAATAAAGGGCCTTTGTAACCAGGCTGAATCCACTTCGCGTTGCACCATATCCACACTCTTAAAATGCAAAGAGGAACTTCCAGGAGAGGATGTAATTGTGATACAAGAGAAGTTGTGATAAGAGTGTGCCATCAAATTTGTTTATCAAAAGAAAATAGTATTGAGCCAATATGCATATCTTCCACTGTGGAGAAGAGGCAAAGCATTGTCAACGCTTCACCACCACCAATCTATCCCATCCCTTCCATTCCCATAGTGGCACAACATTAGGAAAATAAGCCTTATGAAAAGCAGATAATTCAATTTTGGAGCTTGGAGTTTTGATAAGTGCTAAAATTTGGCTTGTGGATGACTTCCTTAACATTGCCCAATCCCTCATTTCAAGATGTTGTTTGTAGAGAGGAGAATCCCGAAGTCTAGCACCACCAGTATTAGTTAATGTGGGACAAGGGAAATTATCGCAGTGCATACAACAAGGTTGACTTATCATATGAACGTTTGGTTGTCACCATGACTGAAACCTAGTCTGTATGGATGTGAGCATGTCTAGATTGCAGTGGGAGTGCCATTTCTAAATATAAGGGAGTGGCTCCTAAAAGGAATTACTGTCAAAATTATATATGCATGGTTATGAATCCTACCATCCATTGAAAGACGCACCACGACAACAAAGTGAGGAAGCCAAAATATTGCGCATCATCCCCATACGAGGAGGGGCAAATGTATGGAAGGCTACATCAATGCTAATTCACCTCCTCCTCGTGGACCGGTGCAAGCCAACAAAGGGATCTGCCAATAAGTGAAGGGAAATTAACAAGAATGTAGACAAGATGAAGAGAAGAATGGACATTGCAAAACATAAATATTTGCATCTTTGTACATAATCTAGACTTGTAAATAAAATGAGGGAGGCGGGAAGGCTTCCCATGACATAGCCCATACTTCGTCTCCTTTAATACTCACAATGAGCCAACATGATTTATCTACAGATAATGAGGGAGAACTCATAAATATTACTCCCACTACAATATATTGAATCTGTTCATGGCAACTGACTATGGAAATAACATTAAATAGATGCCTATCAAAACTACGATTTATATGCATGATCATACCGAGTGGCATGAATTATCACTCATGATGGGGGAATTGTGAAATAGGATTAATATAAAATATGTATTTCTTTACATGAATAATTCAACCCTTTAATAACACTATTGAAAGTTAAAATTTAGATTAAAAAAAAAGATTAATGGTAAATTATATGTCCTACTTTATTTTTGAAATTTATATTTTATATACTATATTAAAACTACAATTAATAATAAGGAAATATTAATATTATTTTATTGTTTTTTTAATGAATAGTATCCCAAAAATGTAACTAATAATTATATGATATTGTCTCTTTACCAATGTCATTCACTATGGTTGAATTTTCCTATATTAATATATTTAATCACTTTGGAATATGGAAATTGATAAATATTCTATTTATTTATTTATTTATAAATTTATAATACTTTAATAAATTATAATTTGTTATAAATTTTTATTATAATATAATAATATTTGATTTATTATAATATGATAATATTTAATTTATAATAATATTTTAAATCTCATTTCCCTATAAAATTTCTCTATCAATATATCAAACCTTTTTATAAAAAATAAAAAATTATTATTATATAATATGGTTTATTTTAGCATTATTTTTATTATAATTTTTACTATAAGATAGTAATACTTAATTTATTCTAATATTTTAAATGTTAATTTATTTATATGATTTCTCCATCAATATATCAAAATAATTTTCATAAATACTTTTCATTTCATATCCTGAAAGTGAAAGTTAAATACATTGGTCATATCAATTTTAACAGTTTTTCTTATTTACTATCATTATTTTCCACAATGCTCATTTCCGTATTTAAAAGTACATTCAATGCAAAAAAATCTCTTATTTATTGTCATTATTTTCCACAACATTCACCTCCATATTTAAAAGTAAATTGAATGCAAAAGAAATGCATTATACATTATGGATACTCCTAAATTATAATTTGCAATCTTAAAATGAGAACAACTTTGTGGTGATAGTTGACCTTTCATATGACCTTTTTGTTGATGCTTCAATGGATGAGGTAACAATTGAAGATCGTTGTTAAATACACTAATTTAGTTGATGCCATTTTGGTTTCATTGTTAAAGGAAAAAAATATTGGTAACCTAGAACAATAACCCATGTTTCTTAACACAATGTGGACGAAAATTCTTAAAAACAACATAGACCACGTCATGATTCCACTAAAGCACAAATAAAAACTCCCTAATTCATTGGTGAGGATTCCTTATTAAAGTGAAGAACTCACTTAGTGACTCCACCCATTAGGGTTTGATCCCATGACACATAGAGTTGCAATTGTTTTATGAAAGTTTGATAAAGTGGATGATGAGGTAAGCATGAGTATGGATCAATACAAATCTTCCTTTCTTCTCCCTTTTTTGTATCATTAACCATTGAAACTAAATAAGCATAAATGAAAGAAGTATTCATTACATGATTAATACACTAAGGTAAAGTGAGTTTATTTTAAAATGTCAAATGTATATGACGCCCAAATAATAATCTCGGTGTCATAAATATACTACTACTCATCTAAAGTAATTCTATAGTATATATGAGTAGTTAGATAATATCATTTAATGGGTATCTTTGATAATGGATATGTTATAAGAAATCATTTAGATGTGATGAGTTTTTGAAGTACTATAAAAAAAATCCATGCAATTTTCTTTCATATGCATATGAATCAAGTAAGAGGTAAAGGATTGATAGAATACAAATAATAATCATTTGAAAAAATTTCAACTAATAAGGATAAATGGTTGTGGAGACCCTTGAAGCCCAATGATGTAGTGAATATAAAATAAATTTCTGAGTCGAGGGATGTAATAATTGATTGAACTCTTGGTCCTAAATATTAATATGAAGGTGTATCCATGGAAGAAACACCTCAATCTATGAAGAAAATCAAGTATGTAATAATCGAGGGAATAGTATTCATGCATGTGAAAATAAATCCACCATGTGCATAATATGAGTGTTGATGGACTTACCTCAAATCTGCTATCACGTTGGGTCACTAGTTTTGGGTAGTTAATATTGGTCACTTGTCAATTAACTTGACTACATGGACATTTTAAAATTTGTATGGAAAAACTGATTGCCACTTAGAATGACATGATATATTCTTTCATCCCATAAAATAATGGTACGGAATTTCCTCACATATAGGAAGTGAAAATACATATGTGGGATAAAGAAGGATTATTGGTACCATCAGCAATCAGGTTTGTGTCTTTACTAAAAGTGTGCAATTTATTTTGAAATCTTTGAGCATAAAATGTTTTCACCAAAGTAGTTCCAGATTTAACATCAATATATCAATATAGCACAATTTTTATGCTAAATATCATTGAAAATGAAACCTACAATATAAATACGAACTCTCATTGTTTATTATCACAACATGTATGTGAACATAATGAATAACTCATAGATTTGGTTGATAAATGGACTTGGCTATTTGAATAAAGTCGATAGACATTGACATCAACAATATTGGATGATGTTATTTACATCATTATATCTTGGTCAACTTTGACCATATGAAAGAGTCAACTTCAACTTCAAATTGACTAGTGAATAACCAATGAAAAATTTGACTTCGATGAAGCCCAATGCAAATAAGTAGTTGATTAAAATATCGAAGTTAATTGATGCAAAACCAAATTGATTTGACTAACATTATAACATTGTAGATAATGGATATGCTTATTGGTAGTGGTATTGATGTTTAATATGACTTTTATAGACTTGATCTTATTTATTTTCTACTCTTATGTCATAATTTAATCCTCTTTATGCATTGTAATTTAATAAATTCACGAGTTTGTAATAATGGTAGAGTTTGCATAGAAAGAAACACATGAAGTATAGCTAAGGCAAGTTAAATTTGGACTAATTGTTTCAGTGAATCATTGAAGTCATAATTCACAGGAGCATAAAATGTGATCTTCTCCACCTTTGTAATTGAAATCGATGCCCAGTTGATGAGATCAACCTCTTACTAACATTCATTGATATCAAATCAACTTTTATTATGAAAATCCTAGTCGTCAACAAAAACAGTATGTCTTATTTAAGTTAAACTTATCCTTAATAAATTTAAACACAAACTCTAACAAATTAACATCAAGCAACAAGCAATAAACATATCAATTTATTATACAACACATTCGATAATACAACAACACATCAACATTAACTAGAAACCACAAACTAAAGTTATCAATAAGAAGACAAGAACAACAAAGCATCTATTACAACTAGGAATACGATTAAATGTGCAATATACAAAATTTTGCAGTTGAATCGTCAGAGAAGCCAAGCAGTTGATTTTTTTATATAATTACTTGTAACAGAGAAAACATTCAAGAGCAATAATTTCGATAACTATAAAATAGTTAAAGAGTTGAAGTTACAAAATTATGACAACATGAGAATATATTGATTTCCCAAGTCGCATAACGTTTCTTGGGTTACAACAGCGGAAAAGAGTAAGAGCTACCTGAAGGTCGATATTTTAAAATTTCAATATTCTACATATTTATATATCGTTAATTAATTTTTCAGTGCACATCAAATATCCGTCTCTAAAAAACAATAATTTTTAACAATTGACATAAAAATAAACATTTTGTACATAAATATAACTAAAAAATTAGGGATTTTGATAATTTTTTTGCTAGAAATGAGATGACAAAATCACAATTTGTATAGGAAAAATTTAACAAAAAATGTTTAAATAATAACATTTTTTACGAATTTCATGTCAAATAATAATAATGATCATAGTTTTTTTCAAAACATAATGATTCACATAAAAATTAAAGCTAAAATCACATAATAGAAATAGTGAACATATAACAACATTAATTGAATACTTAGTCTTCTCATGAAATGTCAAAGCCAAAACATTACAAGTATAACTAATTAATAGTTAAAAAAAATGAGCTTGATTTCCAAGCATAACTTAAATTTAATCAAAAATATCATGTAATCCAAACTCGTCATCTTCTATAGTTTCATCATTGTCTTCTTCCACAATATTTTCTGCTTCATTTTGCTCATTTTCCTCTTCTTATGGATCTTTTATGTCTTCCAATCTCCCAATGTATGTATTTCCAATAATTTCATATAATGGTGGTTGAGGTTCCTTTTCCTTTTTTTCCACACGTGATTCATTAAAATCCCCTTTCCTCGACCCAATTTCTTGCATTGCATCTAGAAGAAATTGAAAAACTTTAATTCTTTGCTGAATAAATTTGCATTGTACTGGATATTTTTCAATGGAAAGGGAAATTCTTTGTTTTTGTAGGCAACATGTTAGTGTTGTACCTAATTATCAAGCAAAAAATAAATAATGAATTAAATTAGTATACTGACATATAAATTAAGAATGAAGATATTGAAATTCAATTCTATATAATAAAACTTACCTACGCCTGAAAATAAATCCAGAACCCAATCTCCTTGATTTGAACATTAGTCTATAAGATAGTTAATCAATTACTATGGTTTTTGATAAATATTAACTTTCTCTCCTTTTGATTATTTATCCTCATATGTTAGTTTTTTCACAATAGAATCATAAACCAGTACTTCGCTATGACTCTTTTCATCTACTTGATTAAGAAACATAGACCTATAGCTATCATCTTTTGTCCAACTATCAATATGGATGAACTAAAAATCATTTATAATTGGTTGATCTTCACTGTTAAGAAGATTTGACTTTTTCCTGTAACATGAAATAGTAAAAGTTCAATTAACTTGTACATAAGTGAATTTTTTAACATTAGTCAAACATATAATTTCAACACCTCACCATGTACGTTGCATCCTTGAGTTTGTTTTCCCCTTGAAGCTTGTCAATAAGATTTCCAATTGTGCGTCTAAATGAAATGTGAAAAATCTCCATAATGGTGATGATGTGACTTCTACTAATCCCGCAACAACTTTACTAAGAGCTTGATAAGTATAAGGGACACTACCATAGTCAATATTTGGGATATTGAAACCATGTGGAATATCTGCAATAACTAGGGAATAATCCATTTTAGTTATGATTTTAGCAATGTACTCACAATCAACTTGTATTACATGATATTTAATAGTGCAAGCCCATTCCAAATTAAATGAGTAAATATTCAATCAAGTTCAATATTCCCAAGACGTTGCTTTCTCAATCATTTGATCCTAATTTTTTCAATAAAGATTCTGAAACTATCCAGTGCTTCATTTTCATCCTTCCTCAT